>JAQIXO010001444.1:0-12398 GCA_034700305.1 Protaphorura armata | reverse complement strand
AAATACTACATGCACTCATCTCATTCACACTCAATAAATTAATTGGCAAAGTGCACTTCATGCATGCAAAATCAACGTATGCCGTCCACAAATGAAATGGCCATTATTGTGAATGTACTTTTCAAGTGAAGCTCATAAATTTGAAACCAATTTTGAAACAATTTGTAGACAATTTTCAAAAGATGTATGAAATTCTTCACTCTCTTTATTTATCATGTCTCTTTGTCTTTTCTTATCTCTCAAATTAAATCTAATTAATTCAGTTTTACCAGAAATCTGATGAATTTATTCTCTTCTCTTCTTCAACTGGACAGCATGAATTACGACTCCTATTTTTACGAGCAAAAACAATGATTTGACAAATCATGTGTGCGGAAAACATAAATATATTCTATTGTTTGCACTTACACTTACAAGTTATTTACGTACGTAGTCGTGTGTTCTTTGTTTCACTTAATTGTCACCAAAACAGGAACTTAACTACTCAATATTCAAATTAGTGGATTTTTACCTGGAATCCTTGTGTATATATAAAAGAAGAATCACAAATCACAATTCAGTTTCTTCGCACTTTATTTTTGGGTCTAGTTCTAGTTCTACTTAAGAAACTAGAAGAAACTCAAGAAATTCAACATGAAGTTAATTAAGGTAGGGATTTTATAAAAATTAAAAATTTAGTATTTTCAAAAAAAAAATTCAAAAAACTATGAAAATTTTTTAAATTTTTTTTAAATTTTTTAATTCAAAACAGGTGCTAGCCATCCTCCTCTCATTCATCGCTGTAGTGTATGGATCACAGGGTTTGACGCCACCGCCAAAACCGAAACCACCACCAACAACAACGACGACGACAACAACAACAACAACACCGAGACCACCGCCTCCGCCTACAACAACAAAGCCTCCCGTGTGCTACCCAGGCTCACACGTACGTCACTCCATTAATTTCCTATCATTTTGATTTTAATTAATTAAATTAAACTTCAGGTATTTAATTAATTGTCTTTAATATTTTTTTGCTCACGCATAGGACCCTCGTTGTCCTCAAACGACACCTAAACCACCACCACCGCCGCCACCACCACCACCACGAACAACAACAACAACAACAACGCCAAAACCAACAACCCGTGGAGGTTATTCTTACCCCAAGCCAACAACTACTCCAAAACCACAAAGACAAGAGCAAAAATTGGCAGAAGAAATCAGGGTAATTACCATTTAATTAGATTAATCAATCAAAAATTCCCGCCAAAATTCAAATTTCAAAATTGCCACTAAAATTCAAAAATTTAAATTAATTAATTCATATTTTATACATAGCCGAGTGACGGATGGACTGAAGGAGGAGGTGACCCATTTGATTTCAAATACTCTGTGAAAGATGACCCAACCGTGAATGACTTTTCCCACAATGCTGAGTCCAGTAATGACGTGGTGAAGGGAGAGTACAGAACTCTGCTCCCCGATGGGCGTGTCCAGCTCGTAAAATACACAGCTGATTGGAAAAATGGCTACAATGCGGAAATTACATATACATAGGATAACATTAATTTGAAATTAAAATTAACTCCTTAATTAAGTTTTATTTTTTTGCAAATAAAAATTATCAATTGTGTATTTGCATTTCTGAGCGAGTATTTTAATTGTTTGGAGATTTTTAGTTAATGAGCTTAAGCTAAAAGTACAAGTTGAGGAAGTTCAAGGAACAAAGAAAAATAAACAAGAGTAATTGTACTATGTCGTCGTGCCAAATATTTGTAGTAGGATGTGATGTGAGTTGTGAGTCAAGTTTGAATGTTAAGGGCAAGGTCATTCACTTGGTTTTATAACACATCATCTTCACTTTCATGAAGATGCGAGTACATAATTAATTCCAAATGCATTATGAACTAAACTATGAAAAGTAAGTGATTTAATGCATAACCCTTAGATTTGGAACACCCCGTTCAATTTTTCTTAAACTTTAGTATTTGACTTAGACGATCTACTTGAATGCGAGTAAGAGTGAAATGGTGTAGTCCTGAATTGCACAAAATAAAATCATACTTGACTCCATGTCAAGGTATCGAGTAGAACCAATCCCGAGTTGAATCTGAGCCAAACTCATCATATCCCTTTTCCGTGCTTTCCCCATCCTTACAAGTTTCCGCTGTTGTAGGGCAGATGTGAAACGTTGAAACAATTTGGACCCTCTTCCGAATTCTAGCAAAAGAACTAGAAGAATGCCTCTATTGACCAGACACAGACAACAAGATATAACGAAAGATGGGTTGGTTCGAATCAATACGTAATTGTCAAGAACGACCAGAAGGGACTGAAATATGAACTGGCAAAACAAGTTTACGCATATAACAATTCATGTGTTGGATCAATAGTTGACAGCATCTGTAGTGCTTCACCCCATTCGTGTGATCCTGAAAGAATGTACATTTTTCGGTTTCTCTGTAAAAGTATCGGATTAGAAAAAAATAAGTGCGATTATATTTTTTGGAAATATGATCTTACTGCAATGACGTGGACAAATCCCAACCTCCGAAGAGTATAGGGAGCAATACTGCCAAGAATGGGAGTGTATATGTCATATTACAAAATGCTATCCAAGGTTGGAGCACATATATAAGTCAGAATAAAGTCCAGCTTGTGATTTCGACACTCCATGACTCCATTGTAAATCCGCAGAATTTGTGACGAATAGTGGAACTCACCCCTGATCATACCCGCAAACGAGAAAAGCACAGCGGCGGATAGACAGAAAAAGCAGAAGAGCTTCGCCAATAGTCCATACCAGTTTTTGAATTTCTTCACATTTGGAATACCTAGAATTGATATAAATTTTATTGCGGTGGTTTGTACAAATTAGGCGCTACAAGCGATACCCCGTGCAGATATTGCGGCGATGAAGAGTCTCTTTACCACATCATTGACACCTGGGTTGCTACAACCAACAAAGATCACAATTTCTGCCCGAATTGACAAATACGGATGCGTATATCCTGAATATCCTTTTCAGTCCAGATGTTGAATATACCTCGCAAATTGGCTTCAGAATTCTACAATGCCATACTGCTTTATCAGCCTTATTATTTTTTTATCTGTTGTACGCGATAACACGTTATACATGTATACATGGCACATAATGCAAATTCATAGGAATTGTGTGAGAGAGTCATTACTCTCGATTCCCGATGCCAAACATCCTGCCCACAAACGTATGAAGCTTTAGCAAGGCAAAAAATAAATTGTGTACATTTGCTTGTTTGTGTGTTTCTCAGAATCTTGTTATTCGCCAAATCACCGACACTGAAACATTAAAAAAAAATTATATGCATGGACCGATTTCTACGGAACACCCTATCGCACGTCAAACAATATGTGATAAGTCAAGTCCCTGGGAAAGACTAAAAAATAGATAACTCTCGTAGATATCATAAAGGTAATCCAAGTTGGAATGTAAATCCTTATCTGGCACCAAGCAGACAGTCGCCACTGAATCAATATGAATACAACAATCAATTTGGCAGATTTTCGCAATGTATGAGTTCTTTCTCACATAAAAACAACTATCGTCGCATCCTTTTATACCAGAAAACCTCGACAGGGTTTGGACTTTGCCCTTTATAGAAAAACTTTTTTGAATTCAACACCATTAAGTTAATAACACTACGAGGTCAACGAGAGCGACTTCAATTTATATATTTTCCGCTTGTTATTTCTTCAGTTGTTTACTGTACTTACTTTTAATTCAGAAATTATTAGAAGTGAGTGAAAGCTAATATAACTTGGGCTGCAACAAATTCCATTAACACAGTTTAGTGTTAAAATAAACTAATTTTGACACTCACAACCGACAAATTCAGGTACTTGAGAATCCAAATTAATATTTTTGAATTCAAGCTGACTGGAAATGCAAAATAAAATATATCTCGTTTATTGCACATATAGGACACTACCAAATTCATTCTTTTGGAAGGAAAATTCCCTGTCAGCTCATCATTTATATCCATATTCGATTGATAAAATATAAAGACAACGTGCATTAATCTACAGGTACGTGTCTATTAATAGTCGGGGCTCCACCGTTAATGAACGGCTCGGTTAAAAAGTTTCCAAAAATTGTTGGAAATCAAAAATTTCCGAAGTTTCCCAAAAACATATTTTTTATGAATATATCGATACTACTTGACTGAAAAACATAATCCTGGAAGTTTGAATGGAACAAATGCATTATATAAAATTTGATCAGAAATCGGGCATATTTTTGCATTTGTAAGACAACAATCTTGTTAAACTGATGCTCAATAATTTGTTATTCAAAATAAATTGAGACGTACCTCTGTCTTTGTTTTCAGATGGCTCTATCTACCCAGTGTCTTCGGGAAACAGAAGTGAAACCGACGACTCCACAAATTGTTCTCTGAGAATTGAATATTTCGAGAAATTCAGAAATATATTAGAAGACCTGGACTATAACGTTGAATCAAGCGACGGTAATACACAACAATAATTTCTTGTCAAATCTGTAATTGAAATCCCGGATCGTAACATGCTGAAAGTTGTTTAAAATGAAGATACTCATGTGCTGACTCGCTTATACTGATGTCATTTACCGAAGAAGAAAAATTAAGCTGAAGAAGTTGACCCCGCCCCGCAAGAATAATCTCACCGTTAACGAATAAATTGCAAAGATGTGGATCAGTTGGTCAATAAACTCAGCAAGGAGATAAGAAGTGATGACCCAGTCTTGAAAATCAGAAGATCCCAAAATGGTTTCAACAACTGCCATCTAAAATCACTAGAAAGTTAAGGTCAGGGCAGCAAGGGCTGACTGTAAGTTTCTACCGATACTATTTGATATATATTTTTAGGTTTAATTTTATATATTAAGAAAAATAGTTTTTTAATTTAGCCCCTAGAAGAAGTATAATGTTATAGTTCAGATATTGTGACACCCGTACGGCCAATCCCAATCATTCAGTTGGATTAGGTATACTACAATGAGTTCTACTCTTGAAATTATCACAAAGCTACAAAGAAAGTTTGAGAAGCGGTACACTAAATTTTTGTTTGCGCCTAAGTTTATCCAGGACGTGCTGTACATCGAAACACAGCTACGGCTTGAAGGCGCACCTGAACCTTTGAACATACAACAGTTATGTGACAAAGTTACGAAGGGTGTCGAAAGGTCATTGCTGGTGCTAGGTGACTCTGGCTCAGGGAAAACAAGTTTTGGATTGAAATTATGTGAAACTCTTTGGGGTAAGGCTGTAGTGGATGGCGAAAAGATCATTCCGATTTATGTCTATCTTCCTCGACTAGTTGCAAAAGTGAACCAGAATGAATCTGAATTTGACTTTGTCAAAATAATAGTGGAAGAATTTGGGATTCATGGAATTGAGGAATGCGAGGGACGGATTATTTTCATTCTAGACAGTTTTGATGAAATTAGTTCATTTCGCCGACGCTCAAGAATTGTTCAAAACATTTGGACGAATACCTCTTCATGGATTGCACAAGTATCAGTTTTAACTTGTGCAAGACCAGAAGCAGTTCCAAAATCAAAAAGACAAGAAATGTTCGAGTTTGTAGAATTTTGCGACGCTGGGAATAGAAAATATTCTGAATACATTTTAGAGGGATTGTCAGGAGATACGATTTTAAGTTTTCTCGATAAATTGGAAAGGGATATTATTCCTCAACTCAAAAATAAGACAGATGAGGAGTTGACTAGGTGGTCAGCATGGGGGACTTTGAAAAGTAAAATACAGAATTGGAAATCAGGTGACTACAACCAATGGTTCCAAGATATTCCTGATCTCACGAAACTGTCAGAAAATCCATATATTTTGACACTGATTTGCCAAGCATTACCGGGTATTGTCAACAAGCTGAAGCACAAAGAAAGTGACTTGAAAAAATTGTGCAAGACAAGGGTCGGAATATTTCATTCATTCACTGAACAGATATTTGAGTATCAAGCTAATAGGGTGTCACAACGACCGGACAATCTGAAACCAGGTGCTGATAATATATCGTACAGGGATTGGCTCATATATTTTAGAGCATATGCACAAAATTTAGCTGGGAAGTGGTTCGATTATGCAAATGATGAGAGTGTTGTTAAAATGTCAGACCGAAAGACTTTAGACCCTTCATTGGTTGAACCAGTTTTAAAAATTACACAATTAGAAAAATTAGAAAAAATTCACAAGGATTTATTTCCTCCACGGCTAATTCACTATGAGAAAGCTGAATGTCGAACGGTTGCAAATGCTAGCAATCCAACCCAGATAGAAAATATGAAATTATTGAGAGATGCATGCAATGGTTCTATTCTTGTCTATTCGGTAAATAAGAAAAATGAGAATGAGTATACATTTATCCATAGATCTATGTTTGAATATTTTGCATCTGAACAAGCATTTGAGAGTTCATTGGCAGAGTATGATTTGATATTGGGTCAAACCATGGACAATTCATCAGCAATTTATGGAGAAACTGGGTTTGGTAGAGCATTGATCAAAGACAGAGACATCTTGAGTCAATTGGTTGAGAGAATGTCCTTCGAGTACAAAAAGATTCTATTCAAACTAATCAGAGTGAGTAAGAGTGATTCCAAACTTCATAGAATCTCTGCAAACGCAATCACAATATTGAACAAAGCAAATGTGTGTTTTTGTGGGCTAGACTACCGTGACATTCAAATTCAAGGGGCAGATTTACGACAATCAATTTGTGCACATACGGATTTTCGCGGAGCTAATCTGACTAGTGTTCAATTTGGAGAGAGTTATTTGGTTGGAGCTCAATTTCAAGGAGCTTGTATGGAAAATGTTGATTTTGGAGAATTTCCAATTTTGAAGATGCCTTCTGAATTAAATTCTATGGTTAGTTATAGGGAACAGGGGGATGTAGAGGATAATTGGGTCATAGCGACTGCGGATGGGGCTGTGAGAATTTGGAATGCATCGGATGTGCAATTAGTACTTCCAAAATGTCGTAATTTTGGGAAAGGCTATATTATAGATACCCGCATCTCACTACTACATGGAAAATTGGCTGTTTGGGCTGAGAGGACTAATTCGCCTCTAATTCCACTCTGCAAAGCAATGGTATCCTACGAAGTGTCTTTGTATGACTTACTTCCAAAATGGAAATTCGTCAAAAAACATACATTGCAGACAACGGAGTGTTTAGATCTAGTACATGTTCAATTTTGCCTTATGGATAAATGTGTATTTGTATATTCGACATGTCATCTGGAAGTCCTTTCATATTTACCAACAAGTGAATCGGATAACAAAACTTTAGTTACAATTGGAAATGAGGATCCGGGAAGAATTTTAACTTTTGTGTCGATTGTTGACAAAAACGAGGATATTTTAGTCGCATGTCGTAAATATTGGGATGAAAGCAAAGGTGTAATACGAATAGTAGTCTACAGATACAATGAAGACAACAACCGCTTTCAAGTAGTACACAACATTAGCGCAAGACCATTCTCAGGTGGAAAGCTAGAATTTCTTCATCTTACTAGAATTCTGTTCAAGCCAGATGGGACAGGTCTTGCAATTTATGATGGACCAAATACTTATCTACAAATACATGAAAACTATTCCGAAATTATTACACCTGTTCATTCAGGGTTAGTTGTGTTTACATGTTTGGCATTTGATAGGACCGGAAAATACTTAGCTGGTGCAATTGTAACTACTCATACCATTATGATATGGAACGTACCAAGTGGTACAATTCACAGACAATTTGAATTTTCAACAATGCTCTTCCTATCCCGCTTTTCAACTCCATTCGCCTTCTCATCCGACTCAAAAGTTCTAGCATTGGGTGGACGTGAATCTAATACTGAGATAGCCGTTAAATTGAAATTGATTGATGAGGATCCATTCATTCATGATTTATTTGGACAAAAATCTGTGGATGATTTAGCAGTTTCTGATGATGGGCAAATAGTAGTTATCGTAGGGGTTCATTATCATACAAGTTCTAAACATAATTATATAGAAATTTTTAACTACCCTTTCCAACGGAGTGCTGGATTGTATGTACAACTTCCTAAGGCCATACGTGTTGACAGATGCTTGATTGGAATCACCAGCTCAAACAATAGTACAATGTTCAAAAAAATAGTTGTCATTCAGAAAACATACTACAGGGCCATCGTCATTTGTTCCCATACTGGCAAAATTCTACAAATTTTTAGGTTTGAGGAAACATTGGACGTCAATACAGATCACTTAGCTTGTGTAAATAAACAAGCCTCGCTCTGTTGTATTTATTTACCAACTCAAGGATGTTTGTTTTGGGAAATCTTTGAGAATGACAATTTTGACATCACTTTTCAGGGAAAGACAGAGTTAAAAGTGTTAAATGAGGTTAACTTGAACGTTAAGGAATTGAGGTTCGATTATACTGGGAGATACCTACAAATCGTTTATGCTCCCAGAACTCACAAAAGTAAGACGGGTAAAATTATATTGTTCAATACGGAAGACAAAATCAGAATGGAAATAAATATCCCGTTGAGTTCTGCCCTTGAAATCCCAATCAAGTCCGTCGATACAGACATGTCCAACAATATTATCTTCTCGTGTATTTCTTGTTATCTTAATATACTGATCGATCCATTTGATGCAAAGTTGTGTCAGCGAGTGGAGTATGATTTTAGTTATTCCATTCAATTGCATTTTGATCCTTTCTCAGGGTGGCTCTTTGCCACTACCGGTCTGCCACTTCCGGTTTGCCACTGCAGTGTTGTAATTTTTACAAAGGAGTTGGACCAATGGGATCTTGCCGTTGAGATTCCAATATGGTTCCAAGTCGAGAAATGTGTGATTTATGAGAAGAACGATAACATATGTGTCTTAGTTGGCGGTGAAGGTGATCTTTGCTACATTGAATTTGACAAAGGCAACTGTCATTCCTGGAGATTATTGTGGTCAATGAGGGATTGCCACGTTTTAAAATTATTGAATACTAATGTTAACGGAGCTTTATGTTTGTCAAAGAGAAATATAGGAGTTTTGAAAGGTCTTGGTGCTAATGGTGAACCTCATCAAAATATGAAATCTCAATATTTACCATTTTCTGACTGGTGTCAGGAGATTTTTGGAACTGCTCGCTCAAAATTCCATTCTCCATTTGTCAAAACAGCTCAAAATAATTTCATCCTTAGTGAGGATATGTGGGTAATCAGTTTGGTTGGGAATGTTTCCAAACTTCTGAAATGGAGAGCTCACGTCTATATCATAGTAGAGGGGATTAAAAACAATCGTCGATTCGTAACAAGAATTCATTTGACTTATTCCAAGAAGTTGAAGGAAGTGTCTATTGTAGTTACCCCACTTGTGGATAGAACTCATACTCCTCTCAATGATAATTCATGGGAGGATTCCAAATACATAGAATTTGTTCATTTAGCACACAAATTGTCTGCCCAACAGTATTCCATGTCAAGAGGAGAATGTGAGCAATTCTTGAGAAACATTCAAACAGACATACAAGTCAAATTGAACTACAATTGGCTGAGAAAGAATTGCGGGGTTTGGTGTGAGAAACATTTAAATAAGTTAGGACGAGAAGTTCACCTGGAGGGTTTTACTTCTGCGTTGATATTCCCAAGAGTTTTACAATTATTAAATGAAATGAGGTTCAGGAAAAAATCCAAGAAAAAAATCAATTCATAATAAATTTTTGTGTTTGCGAATAATGTTTTTACGTGCAATGGAAAGATCAGTGCTACCAATTTCGACATTAGTACTAATTAGCGATAATAATAATTTAGCTTAACAATTAAGTCTTATATAACAATTAATTCTAGTTTAATAATTGGTATAAAAATGTGTGTGTATGATTTTAGTTATTATATCATTGTGTATGTATAAATAAACATCTTCGGGCAATATATTAACGATGGGAAAGCATTTCCTTGTTTCCAGACAAATATTTCGCCAGTCTTAGATTTATATGGAACACTTCCTTGTTTACTTACTCCACGACCACGAAACGACATTTTGCTAGCAAGGTGAATGAACTTACATTAGTTGATTTTCTAACACCGTATCACTTACCGTGTACTACTCACCGTGTTATGATGAAAATAATAATAATAATAATAATAGTTGCTGGAAGGTAATTCATCGACGTTGAGTGCGACGTGATCCCGTGCGGCCATTCGCCCGTTAAAACAAGTCGCTGTAACGTCGAATTTACCATAACTCGGAAAAACCGCTGTGGTTAAATCACGTCGCTAAACCGTTTACTGCTGAATGGGGATGTGTTCAATATTAAGAATTCTAGTTTTGCCAAACTCTCAGATGATCCAGAAGGTCTATTTATAACTGACATCACCCAAAATTAATGCCATAATTGAAGTGGACGAGTTGGGAAGTACTGCAACAGAATTAATTGCGATTTTGATTCAGATTCAGATTTCATTTTATTATAGTGTCAACCAATTCAACATGGATACATGAAAATTCATACAAACTAACACATAATCCACTTAATGCTGCTCTCCCATTGGCGACACTCTTCGATATATCCTATAGATGTCTTAATTAATTGAGTGACTTTTGAAATAAACAACTGACTTCTGAAGGCTTGAGTAAAAAAGAGTTACATCGAAATGTCTTTCTTTCAAGAGTCCTTTCAAGAACAGTACACTTTTTCAATAACAATTGCTCAAAAGTTTCAGTACACTTCAAAATTACTGTGAATTCCGTACCAATAGGCATATGAGCTTATTTACTTGTTTGTAGTTCACCGGGGGTCAATGACCCGACTCGGTTGAAAATGACAGAGGGTGGTGCCTTTCTCCGCGCGTGGTTGACGACAGAACTCACTTTACACCACCCTACGGAATTTAGCCATAAGTTTCCGCATAACAACGATCCGTAGCCAGGAGAACTCATAAAATATGCCCATTGGTACGGAATTCACAGTAGTACGCCGAAACTGGGTGAGTCGCATTTAATCATTTCAATTTTTTTGAACGAACGTTACTGAAAGTAAAATGAAAATAAAGTATACTATACTGTCCCATCGGCTGTAGCATGTGATATGAATGAAATCTTTGGTTTACGCTTTACTTTACCTATATATATATATTATATATTACTCAGAATGGGAAACCTGAACCGAACGAACGGGGCTAATACACTCACTCGTACGTACATAGTATAGTATGTTAGTATGGCCTGACCATGACTATGACTCATACGGAAAAGGCGGTTTTTTAAACCCATGCTCGTAACTGTCGTAACCCAAATGTCACAAATACATTTGTAATCTCTACTCACATTTTTAAGAAAAACATTTTAAGTTTAACACTTTACACTTGGTAGTTGGTACTGCATGGAAGTACTTACTACTAGAAAATTGGAGTACAAACGAGTGAGTGCTGTTTTAATAGCCGTAAGTTGTTAATAATTAAATTAAAAGAAAAACAGAAAAAGTAATTTATTTGATTTCATTGTCATCATATATATAAAAACTATAACTTTTATATAATTTTAATTATTTTATATCGCAGACTGTCGCGTTACACTTATTTGTTGTTGAAGAAGTAACTTTTTTTGTCTTGTACGCCAAATCAGATGAGATTGAACAGCCGTCAAAAGGTAAAAAAATGAAGAAGTACAATTTTAATAAATTTTCAACAGACTGAATCAGAATTATGTATGTTTTGTTACAGTTCTATTCTTCATAATGTGCATACTCTTCATTCCAAATGTGATGTATTTGACAATAGGCATAACTCTCCTTTCCATTAAAAATAAGGTAATTCTCTTACGTATATGAGAATAATAATATTTTTACAATACATAATTTTTGCATATTAATTTTAACGATTTTTATTTTTTTAAAAAAAAATTTCCAGGACAGCCACTGCTTGGTCAAATGCAAAACTTGGTTGTCTTTTGCAAGTCGAGTGATTATAATGAAACTGTTGGAATTTCTGTCCTTTGTTTGGTGGTGGTGGGATTTTTATAATTCCAAATATTGGTGGTTCCAAGCATTTGTAATGGGAACACTTGGAAAAATCATCATTATTATTTTTCGAATCTATGGAATTCATAAAATGAGCCGAGTGATAGAGATTTTAATATGGATGAATCCGATAACTTATCCGACAACTCCTCCAGTCACAAATCTAGAAGATAGCGGTCGAGAATTGGATGAATTTCCTAATAGTCGTCTAGATTGTCGTCCCATTCCCATACAACAAAATCAGACCTTCCAAAATTTTTCTACAGTCGACTCTCGACCTCATGTGTATGAATATGCAGATGATTTTACACTTGGGATTGCGATTGGACAACTAGGTATGCCCAACTTGGCCGAAAGTCAAAATCGTGAAATCGTTGATGTCCAACCCA
>JAQIXO010001443.1:0-12399 GCA_034700305.1 Protaphorura armata | reverse complement strand
CAAGTTCATCTCATCTAGAGAAAAATCAATAGCAAGCAGAAAGCATGTGTGTAATTTTAGAAATTCCTATCCCAATAATTTATTAAAAATTGTAAAATATTCTTCTTGTAATAATTTGCGGGCATGCAGTGTTCAATAATCAATAAAAATTGAAGGACTTCCTTGAGCTATGAGCTGAGCATGTATGTTTTTGTCTAACAACGTAGAAATTTTATTACTGGCACTCTGCTTGTTATTCTAAATTTTAAATGAATGCTTAACGACTTGGATGAATTCCTGGAATCTGAATAGTAATTCCTTGAGCTGAGTTTGCATGTCTTTCTTAAGAACGTAGAAAGGGTATTACTGGAATATTGTCCAAATGTCCTGGTCATTCTAAATTCTAAATTAATGATCAACGACTTGGATGAATTCCTGGAATCCGAATAGTTTCCCCTTCTCCTTTTTGTTACTTTTCCACGACATGCAATAGGTTTCGTGTCAGTTTTGAGTAAAATAAAAAATGGATGAAACGAGACAGACCGTGGGATAATTTATAGCTTAAACGATATTTCCTTGTCTTTATTTTTAAGGCAGCGTCAGCGCAGCGTTAGTACTCCAGTCTGTTATTGTTTACTGCACTGCGGATATTTCACAATATTTATTACAGTTATGGCTCAAAACACGCATACCAAAAATATATTAAGGTAGAATTATTGGATTTTAGACTCGAAACGTTAATTAATTATTCAATTCAGTTAAATTTAACTCGAAATTGTCACGGTCTTCCTATTTATTGCCAATACTGAATTCATAATAGAATTATAGAGCACACGCTCTGACTTTAGCCTCCATTAGAGTCTAGTCAACCAGGAAACGCGAACACCCCACGGTCACCTTCAAAAATGCTGACTCGTGGAATTCGGAAGAAAATTCAATCTGTGTTAAAAGTGGCAACTCTCTTTGGTTACTTTCCATGGGATGTGGATGAGAAGACTGGGAAATTGTTCCCAACAAAACATCGTCATCGAATTCTACAAAATAAATTAATTTGTTCTACTGTCCCAAATGTCTACACATTTTTTCTTGTTTCGTTCCTCATTGACGTTCACTACAATTTTGACAGCTATCCAGTGCACATGCTTCTCGTGAATATCATCATCCTTACTTGTTCTGCTGTGCTATCTGGCTTATTTCTTCTTATCAATTCTGTACAGAGTGATGCGAGGAAACTCTTGAATGCTGTCTTGTGTACGGATGGGTATCTCCAAGGTAATTATATAGAGATTAATTAATTAATTAAAAAATTTAATTAAAAAATTTAATTAAAAAATTTAATTGAAAAAATTCGTTAAAAAAATTAATTAAAAATTAATTAAAAAAAAATAATTGAAAAAATTAATTAAAAAAATCAATTCAATACACTTTTTACTTGTAGAACTTATTTACACCCCAGAAGAACAAGAAGAATTAGAAAAATCAAACAAAACTATTCTGAGAAAATTGGTAATCTCCGTGGAATCCTTGGCTTTCTTCATTTCAATTTCTCCCGCCTTTTTCTTCATATTTGAAGAGTACAATATGCTCCGTCGCTACGTGTACCGCTACGTGGAACACTACCTTGGTCTCCACTCCCGTCTCCATGCCATTGGATTCATATTGTCTGACGTCCTCTGGTACAGATTTGGACTCCAACCCTTGATCTTCCTTACCTACGCCACATTCATCTACACAGACATCATCACATTCTGGTTGGATCAATTGTCTTCAAATGAAGAATTATTTAAAAAACCAATGGCCAGAATTTTAAAGGCTTACAAGATTCTTTACATCCTGAATCAAAATATGCAAAATATCCGGGCTGTACAAACTGGGATTTTGCTTATTTGTTTTAATTTTTTAACTATTATTCCGTTGTTAAATTGTGCAATGATCAAATTATTTAGTTTGGGTCATATTCTTCCATCTCTTTTATTTCTAAACATGTCCATAGTGATCAGTGGAATTGTTGCAGTGTCTGTGAAACAAGTCGGTGGGTTTGATGATCTCTCCAAGAAATTTATAATTGAATGGACTCTGCAGAGAAGACGTGCCAAGAGGTTTAGAAAACAACTCAAGGGGTGCAGACCCTTAACTCTGGCCAGTCCATTTTTTACTATCCAGGAGGAAACGACGTTTCTATTATTTTATCATGCACTCGACAAAACTGTAATTTTTATTCTCATATAAAAATAATTTAATAATTTTTCAAATAAATTAAAATAGTTTTGTGACAAAAAAATTGTTTTATTTTTATTCATTTTTGAATTATTTTTTGTGATAACGGACGGCGTTGTAGAACATTTCTAAAATAAAAACACAAAAACAGACTCTACTAGTGAACCCGTACAGGGTAAAAACTGAGGCGATCGTCCCGCTCTGCATTGACATGGAGTGAGGTTGACTGGCCTCAAATTTTGAAGATTCTAGATTCCTCCTCGATTGAATGTTATCACGAAACAAGAAAAAATCTTGTGCGAAATAAATGATTCCAGATTGTCGAATCAATTCTGTCATGAGCAAGAACCTGGGATGTACATATTTTTGAATGATCCAGTCCAACATGATTGGAACAGCGGACTCCTGAACACCCTCAAAATTCACTTCGGGGTGGAACTGCTTCATTTGCATGCCAAATGCATCCACATTAGATTTTGGGAGAATGATTGCCAGTTTTTGACTCGACAGTTCGTCTGCTAAGATTTTCTTGCTTCGTATATTAAAGAAATGAACTTTATCTTCCAAATTGGCTTCCCCTGCTCCAAGTGTTTTTAGAGCTGATCTTGTGTGGTTGCTAATTACCCCAGGTGTATCAGCAATTATCAATTTGTAACCATTCAAAAACATTTCCCGGTTCAGCTTGAATACGTAAGGACTGGGTGGGAGCATCACGTGACTCGTGATGATACTTTCATAACTACTCCCAAGAATTATGACAATGAAAGTAAAAAGAATTTCTAAGTAAAATTTTTTCGATCGTGCGCGAATCAAACCTTGACGGAATAGAATTCTGAGAATCACAAAATATTCGACAAAGAAAAAGAGTCCACAACATGTAATGACCAGAAATACCCATATTAGGACGTCAAATGGGGTAAACCATATGAAACTACTTTCCAATACACTATCTTGTATTGAGTAGAGTAATCCAGTGTGCAGAATATCTATGAGTACAAACCCACTCATTCCTCGGCGTCATAGTTCGCACGTGCGAAACCTGCATTCAAAAAAGTTGTGGTTCGTTCAAGATTTTCCGTCTGTAATTTGGACAAGGGTTCCGTCTCAGCATTCTTAATGTAGAGGGAAGTGAAATTCAGGCTTTTGGCCAAAATTTCTATTAGTATCATAGAAATCTCACACCGTTGCATCCCTTTTCCCAATTCCAAAAAATGTAGACAATTTTCTTTTGCATTTGGAATTTTGAAACCTTCGTCTTGGAATACTGCCACGTCCTTCCCTTCATAACCTTGATTTGATATCATCAAATCAGGTGGTCCCATTCGTCCAATTGCATTCGAGTATTCCACCAATCCCGAGTCTCCATTCTGAGTTGGTGACCAAATATAGCGGCGTGTTATCCCAACGGATTCACCAGGCGAACTCAATTCTATGGAGTAAATATGTGGAGGCATAGAAATATTCTTGAATCTATGGTTCCATCCTTCTAGTAGAATTTTGGAGGTTGTTAACAGTAGCACAGTTGGATTTGGAATGGCTGAGCATCCAATTTCCGTTAAGCACTTTGAGACTGAGACGACAGCGCTGGAAAAACTGACCCCGATTATAATATTCACTTGACAACTAGCGAAGACAGCGACATCTCTAAAGTCAATCCGTGAACATCGCGAACTGATAGTCCATGAATGCTCTCCTTGATTTTGAATGAGTAATTCATGGCATATCCACTGGATGGGGTCTAAATCTATTATGTGGAACACACATCCACGAAATCTTGACAAATCGAAACCTAGGTCCATATTTCGTCCCAATGGAAAAGTGTGGATGGAAAATAACAGGAAACTATAAAAATAAGTTGGGAGAGTTTTTTGTGGAAAACGCATTTTCCTTGTATTATAAATGTTTTGAAAGGAGAACTCACGATCGTGAGTTAAGACTACGCTGTGCTGTGCATATAATGTCATACTGGACAGGATTTGCTAAGCGTGAAATAGAAAATATTCGTGGGACTATGCCGACCTCGAAAATAATTAGACCCGAACGATTCAAGTGGATATGTGTAGCTAAGACAAGTGTTTAGTAAACAAAAACTGTATTGAAGATCAAATAACCCAATATTTTGTCACCGTGAAACTCGAGCGGAAAAAGCATAGAACTGGAACATAATGTCCATCCCAATATTTGGTCGTCTTTTGAGATTATTTAATTAAATTTATTTTGTCATCTCTACATGATCTAAGTAAAATTGCTAGTCCAAACTTTTTCAAATACATTGAGAGTTCAGAGTTCTTTTATTTAACATTCAAACGTAACATTCCCTAAAACAATAAGAACAAGTTCCAATTGATTCATCATTAGGTGTCACAGGTTGATTTTTTGGCAAGTTTTGACATTAATTAAACTTAACTATTTATACAGGTATGTTGATTAATGTTTTCTCAAATAATAATATGAAAAATAATCGCATATAAATACAATACCTATCATATGAATTGCATAACACATATAAACTATGATTTAAAAATACATGAATTTCTTGATTATATGTGTAGTAGTGACGAATGATTAATTGACCAGTAATGTTGGGCATCGTGCTTACGAACGTTTGTGATACATTGACCCCAAATGTGACAAACCAAAAAGAGTAATAATTACTCTCCCTGGTCTGTCCTCCACCCGTATATATTTATGGATCAATTATATTTTACAGATACACATTTTAAATTTTAATGTAAAGGTGACTCTCCAAATATTCAAAATCCGAATTACCCCTCCTGCGGGTCAAATGTTTGCCTTGTCCTCCCTCGACTCACATTTGTAATCCAATCGGGTAACTGCTCATGTCTATTTAGACAGAACTTGATGTTTTTTTTAACCAACCATATAAATTCAGGTGTTTCCGCCACTGATTCACATTCATAACTACCCACAGAGTCTTCTGTTGATTTCTCAACTACAATCTCACGCACTCTGTTTTTGACTCGAACCGATCTCCATTCCAGTGAATCATCCGTACTGAAAACTTTGACATTTCTTGGACTCTCTCTTGAAAAACCATCTCTTGAGCCATTTTTAGGTAGCCTGTTGACACCTTATCACTATTCCTTGACTGACTCTCAAAGACATACATGGCTTTCTTAGGGTACTGGTTTATCTAGTAAACAATATAAAATTAAAATTCCTTATAATTTGCTAACTAAAGTCTTCATTATTTTACTTTAGTTAACTAACTCTTAAATGTTAAGAGAAGAGACGTAGTCCATTGGACCAGGAAATCCATCAAAGTACCGTTGGCAATGGTACATGGTTGGCAACATGGAAAAGAACGCATACGCATGGTGTTTGATCGTATTAAATTTATCTTCATCTCGCTGGAGTATTTGTACACATTTGACATAAGATATGAGCCAGAAATGAGGAAGGTTTGGTCAGAAATGATGGCGCATACATTCACGACAAGAATCATTGGGTGGAGTTGACTGCTGAGGTTAATGGCACTATAAATTGAGATCATTGAAGCCATAGCGGTGCAATGGATTTGGGGAAAGGGGAGAAGTGCTTGATAGAACCTGTACAGGGTGTCCAGTAAGTGCTGTCATTCCACAGAAACCTAATATATGCTGCTACTATAGTGGTACTAGTTCTGCATGAAAAAATGAAATATACCACAGCATTTGGGCAAAACATAATTGTTCATGTCTGCACTATAGAACTGAACTCCTGTTTGACCCTTCCAACCGGTCGGCCGCGTTTTTTCTGATACACCCCTGCATGTCTCCAACACATTTTATTAGAAGAAACCATTTAAATTATTGGATACTTTATACCCAACTATTGGATGTTGTTTATACTACTTCTAAGGCAATATTAAGCTCTACATTTCTGGTAACACAAATATTAATGAAAATTAATAATTCTTATAATTGTATACTATACTAAAGAAACTCATAAGAGGGAAACTCATGAAAGTAAGCAATTTGGGTTTAAGTTCTTCACTCATTTTTGAATGTTTAATAGACTGAGAATAAAAAACTTTGTAAAACTTTGATGTAAAGTATTGCAGGTCAAGGGGAGGAGCATTTCACCTGGGACATAGAGGACGCCTTTGCCAGACCTTCTTCACTTGTGAGTGAGGAGCTTGAGAAGTGAATTCATTTAACGTTTCTCAACTAGTTTGGATCAGGGAAAAAAGTTAAGAATAACAATTAATATTATAGGCCCTATAATTCCCGAAAATAATTAAACAAACAGAACCACGTTATTCCAGGTAATTCAGATAATTGTCAATGTAATGAAGCTGAAATTGAGCAAGAGTATATTCGTTTTTTTTTGTCCTCAGGTTTATAATTTAAGGCTTCTCTTACATACTCGGCTGACTGTTGAACACCTTCAAAATTAACCTCAGGATGTCTTCGAGATTAGCTCTTGGAAGTAGGACTGCAAGGTTTTGACTCGATAATTCATCTGCTAAAATTTTCTTGGTTCGTATATTAAAGAAATGAACTTTATATTCGACATTTATTTCCCCCGCTCCCAGTGTTTTTAGAGCTGATCCTGTATGATTGCTGATAATCCCTTGTGTATCCGCAATTATCAATTTGTAGCCATTTGAAAACATTTCACCGTTAAATTTGCATACATAGGGACTAGGTAGTAGCATCACCTGAATCGTGGTGCTACGTAACTGTTCCGTAACTGTTCCCAGGAATTATTACAGTAAAAGTGAATAGAACTTCCAAATAAAAAAATTTCGTTCGTGCGCGAATTTAGCCTTGACGGAATAGAATTCTGAGAATCACAAAATTCTCGGCAAAGAAAAAAGACCACAACGTGTAATGACTAGAAAAACCCAGATAATGACGTTATGGTTTCCACCATGTGTTGTGCTGGAGATTTGGAGAATGACGTAAACCCTTAAGCACAAACAAACAAACAAACAAACTCTACTCACTTATCAGCAGCACATGCCATCATTTCCAATGTGAAAGCATTGTAGGTTTTGCATTTGATACGAGATTTCTTAATTTATTAACTCAAATGAGTTGGTTTGTAAAACTAAAAAAATGCTACTGACGGAGTACATTATAAGCCCGACCTTGAACACGTGAAGTTGAAGTATTCACCATTGCATGTTTTCAACATATTTTATTAATTACCATTTAAATTATTGAGTACCTAATAGCCAACCGTTACCGTTGCATGCCATTTACACTATTTCTAAGGCAAGAATTATTGTTGTAAATATTTAAACTCGACCTTCTTGGCAACACAAACATATTTCATATAATAATATAGAATAACAATTAAATTCTTAAGAGGGAGACTCATGGAACGAAAACAATTTGGTTTTACCTTCGTCGCTCATTTTTGAATATTTAATAGCTTCAGGCATTGTAGGTCAAGGGGAGGAGCATTTCACCTTGGATATGAAGAACGCATTTCCCAGACCTATTCCCAGACCTTCCCAGAGGTATAGAACATATAAATTCTTAAGAGGGAGACTCGTGGAACGAACACAATTCGGGTTTACCTTCGTCATTCATTTTTGATTCTTTAATAGGCTGAGAATTAAAAAGCTTTTGGTCGTTGACGATTGTAGGTCAAGGGGAGGAGCATTTAAGCTAGGATATAAAGGACGCGCGCACCAGACCTTCAATCCTCAAGTACGGGCGATGAGCTTGAGAGACAAATTTTATTCTTCAGTTCACGTTTCTCAAGTGGTGCCAATACGGTTCAGAATGTTCTTTTTAAATATTGAAGTCCCGAATTACCAGAATGATTCTCACAAAGTCAGAAAATTGAATTTAGATAATTCTCAAATTAATCGCGCTGAAATTGATCAAGTGTGAATTGCTTTTCGTGTGTGTATTAATTCAATGACATCTTTTAGATAATCGATGGAACATGTGACATTTTATTAATTCACCTGAGTAAAAATGAACCAAGCTCATAACCCTCTTCTCTTCAATGGCCTAAGTGGCATATTTAAGAATGGATTTTTGACCAAGACAACTGCTGCAAAAAAACTGCGACCTGGCAGGTAATTGCACACTAACTGCCAGTTTAGGTAACACAAAAATTCGTTGACATTCTATTTTCGTAATTTAATTTTGTTTTTACAGATCTGAAGGGATAAAGTGGATATATTCAATCTGTATGTTGCATGCTAAATCCGGTTACTACTGCTTCGCTACACCATACACTTGGAACGAGAGTAAACATGAGGTAGAAGTAGTACGGTCAATGCGTCACTGTGGAATCCGGCTATGTCTTACGACATTGACTTCCCTGTGCACAGCACTCCAAGTCATGAGCATTACCACCGACCTTTTGCAAGGAAGAACAACAGTGTCCGACATCCGAACCTTATTTCTTTTGGCTGTATCTCTCATGAACTCATTCACTTCCCTATTACAAATTTGTATAACTCTGGGAATTTATGAATCTGTTGATTTTTTTAACCACTGCCTGCGATACTTGAGCATCACAGAGAAACGGGGTATTCTTGAGTCCGCAAAGAAGTTTGATCGGATGTGTGCTGGTGTATTATTCCTTATATTTCTGGGCGTGTATGGCTCACACCTTATTTGTGTCTCTCTGTATTTGTACCAATGTGATTTTCACACAATGAGTGGGTTTCTACCAACGTGTGACGAAGTGATGTCCGATACAGGTGTTGTACTCAGAGTCCACAGATCACTTCCTTGGATGATTCTGTATTCCATTCTCTATTTGATCAATGCATTACAGAACGTAGCTTCCAGCACGGCATTGTGCGGAACCATAGCAGTCCTAGTCATAGGGGCCGTCATTGTTCTGCGGAGGATGAGGTATGTATTTAGAGGTGTGAAGGGGCCGACTTTTCTTTGGCCCGGCCTGACTCCGCACATCTGTTTTGAAGCCCGGCCCGAAATATTTTACCTTTCTTCGGCCCGAAATTTTTTAAGCCCGGCCCGATTCTGTTCGAAATTTTTTAATATTTTTCGGCCGGGTCCGAAATTTTTAAAATCCGGCCCGAAAATTTTAAACTTATTTTCGGGCCGACACGACCAAAACAGAAACGGTTCTAGTTTTTATAGTGTAATCTATACATTTACTCAAATATTGTTTCGGGTCGGTCTATTAATTCCTAAGCCCTGTCCGATCCGGCCGGAAATATTTTGACATTTTTTCGGCCCGGTCTAAACAATTTTTCCTTTTTTCGACCTTGCACTTCCGAAATACGGGCCGGGCCAGGTATGTCCGGCCCGTTCGCACCTCTAGTGTGTATCACATGCAATAGTTACTTGTATATTTTTTCATAAAATCATCAATTTATTGAGAATTTGAATTCTCACAGAGAACCATCAGTTGGGTCGAGTCGCAGACGTAACCCATTTGTTAAGCGGGAGACACTTCTTCTCCACTACCGTTGCCTCCAAATGTTGTTTTCCGGAGCTAATTCTACACTCGGAAAATGCATATTTCCGACTTCTCTTTTATTTTGTATTATCATACTCGTGGTTGTTAATTTCGCTGTCATCGCGCTCCCATTTCACAGGATGATGATACCGGTCATTCTCATATACTTTGGAATCGTAGTTTTCTTGGCCACAATTGTCAACCAAGGAGTTGCCTTCGGTGATCAGGCTAAACAAATCATTGATCGCGGTAAATTCGAATGCAAAAATTTAAGGGAATGTTATGCCTTACAACTGAGAAGCTGTTTTCCGCTTCGCTTAACTGTGGGTGGAGGGTTATACATTATCCATCAGACGACAGTGCTTGATGTAATGGAAGCAGTTGTCAACTACACGGTGGAGTTACTCCTTTATAATTCCAACTAATTCCTCGGTTGCTCTCAACGTTTCTAATCAATATATAGTGTTCTCAGTCATAGTGTCTCAATGCATTATTTTCAATGTAATTTTGCGTTGTGTAATAGAGGCTAGGGATCATTTTAATTTCGCCCTATTTCTTATGGTCTGATCATAAGCTTGGAGTAACGTGTTTCTGTGAGTAAGTTGGGTATCTTTGCCCGTTAGATAACTCTCATTAATATAGTGCAGTGAAATGTAATCTTTGTCAATTCTCCTGCATAATGAAGAAATCATAACTTCTCACTATGACGCTGACGTGTGAATGGTTTGACATAAAAAGAATGTGTGAGTGTGACCCGTGATAAAATAAAGATTATGTGTGAATGCTGGTATCATGCACACAAATAGAAATACAAAAAAGAATGATTGCCAGTTTTTGACTCGACAAGACTTCGGCTAAATTCTCCTGCTTCGTATATTAAAGAAACGAACTTTAACTTCCAAATTTGTTTCCCCAGCTCCCGCTTCCAGCGTTTTTAGAGCTGAGCGCGTATGATTGCTACTAATTCCAGGTGTATCCGCACTTATCAGTTTGAGACCATTCAAAAACATTTCACGGTTAGATTTGAATACATATGGACTGGGTGGTAGCATCACGTGACTCGTGATGATACTTTCATAACTGCTCCCAAGAATCATGACAATGAACGTGAAAAGAATTTCTAAATAAAATTTTTTCGATCGTTCGCGAATTAAACCTTGTCGGAATAGAATTCTGAGATCCCAAAATATTCAAGAAAGAGAAAAAGACCACAACATGTAATGACTAGAAAAACCCAGATTAGGACGTCAACTGGGGCAATCCATATGAAACTACTCTCCAATACGTCATCTTGTGTTGAGTAGAGTAATCTAGTGTGGAGAATGAGTACAAATCCGCTCATTCTAGGGTAGGATTCGTCGTCATAGTAAGCACGTGTAAAACCTGCATTCAAAAAAAGTTGGGGTTCGTTCAATATTTTCCTTCTGTGTGCCTGATAAGGGTTCAGTTTCAGTATAGACAGATGTAAAATTCAGGCTTTTCGTCAAAATTTCTATTAATATCATAGAAATTTCACAGCGACCAATTCCATTTCCCAATTCCAGAAAATGTAGACAATTCTGTTTTGCATTAGGAATTTTGAAACCTTCGTCTTGGAATACCGCTGCGTCCTTCCCTTAGTAATTTTGAGTTATGTCATCAAATCACGTGGTCCCATTCGTCCAATTGTATCTGAGTACTCAATTAACCCTGAGTGTCCGTTCACAGTTGGAGACCAAATGTACCGCTGTGTTATCTCAAACGATTCAGCAGGTAAATTGGATTTGACAGAGTAAATATGTAGAGGCTTAGAAATACTTTTGAATCTATGGATCCATTCCTCGATCAGCAGTTTGGAGATTGTTACCAGTAGCACGTTTGGAATTTGAATGAATGAACTCTCAATTTCTGTCAAGCAAGTTGAGACGTCTGCGCTTGAAGAACTTGTGCCGATTATAATATTCACTTGACAACTAGCGACAGCGACATCTATAAAGTCCGTCCGTGGATATTTCGAACTGATAGTCCATGAATGTTCTCCTTGATTTTGAGTGAGTAATTCATGTCGTATCCATTGGATGGAGTCTAAATTTATTACGTGGAACACTCATCCACGAAATATTAACAAATCATAACCTAGATCCAACTTTTGTCCTCGCGCAACAGTATGGATGGTAAATAACAGGAGACAATTAAAATAAGTTGACATAGTTTCTTTGGCAAATCGCATTTTCCTTGTATTGTAAATGTTTTGAAAGTGGAACTCACGATTGCGATGTGTGTGTAATAATGTCATACTGGTGAATTGGATTTGTTAAACGTAAAGTACAAAATATTCGTGGGACTAGGCCGACCTCAAGAATAATTAGACCCGAACGATTCAAGTAGGTGTGTGTAGCTAAGACCAAGGTTCGTCAACAAAAATAACAAATTGCCATGTATAGATATCGGTTGTCATGTAGAGTCGATGAATCTTGGCTAAGATAAGTGTTTAGTAAACAAAAACTGTATTGAAGATCAAATAACCCAATATTTTGTCACCGTGAAACTCGAGCGGAAAAAGCATAGAACTGGAACACAATGTCCTTCCCGATATTCGGACGTCTTTTCAGTTTGTGAATTGTCTGAGATATTTTATTTGTGATTGCATATGTATTTTTTTTTGTAAATGTATGCATTACTACTTCCTTTTTGTGTAATTCTATCTTCGATTATTATTCCAGAGGATTTTGGTATATTTCCTTCATTATTAGCCCGTGGACACAGTCCTGCAAAGGGCTTATAAGATTGTAATGTCTGTCCGTCCGTCTGTCCGTCCGTTAC
>JAQIXO010001442.1:0-12409 GCA_034700305.1 Protaphorura armata | reverse complement strand
GCACGCATATTAACTATAGGGTTTTGATTGTTTGTCAGTAGTGAGTTCTGCATTGTCCCCGGCAATACCATGACAACCGTAACGTGTTCAGACCGTGTGGTCGGATCGACCTGATATTTGGGATACGTAATCGACAGGTCCTTGGCTTCCACAGACATATTTCATAACATACTTTTCACTTCCGGTTTCATAATGAAGCTGGACACAAATACGAAACATTTTGTTTATTTACGCTTCAGTCTCTCTTAGCTTCAATAGTGGTCGGATCGACCTGATATTTGGTATGCATAATCTAGGGCCCCTAGGCTGTTCCGGGCATGTTTTAAAACAGACTTTTACTTCCGGTTTAACCAGGAGGCAGGGTACAAATATGAAACATTTTGTTTACTATGCTTCCAACTGTCTTGCCTTTCATAGGGATCGCATCGACCTGACATTTGGAATACACAATCTAGGTACTCTTGGCTCTTCTGAGTTTTGCAACAGACTTTTCACTTCCGGTTTAACCAGTAAGCAGAGTACAAACATAAATTATTTTGTTTACTACGCTTCCATCTGTCTTGGATTCAATAGTGATCGGATCGACCTGATGTTTGGTATACGTAATCTAGGGTCCTTGGCTCATACCGACATCTTTCACAACAGACTTTTCACTTCGGGTTCGGATATTTTACTATTTCAACCAGATCAACTTGAAGCGATATCTTATCCAACATTGATAAAACCAAGAAGATTTCACGTAGTTAATTGTTGTTATAACACCCGTCAAGTATCAACTACGTGGAATCTTCTTGGATAAAACCAAGGAGAATGAAACAGCTGTGTTAGTCACAGCTGCGTACGTGTGTCCGTTTCATTCTCCTTGGATAAAACCCCCTCCAGAAATTCGTTTGCCGTAATTAATTTTTTCGGAGCGCTTTATTTGTTTCAAGAAGTGCGTTTCCATGGAAATTTACAAGTACATGGTTCTAAACTGCATACTACCGCAAAATAGAAACACTTCTGAAGGCATTTTCTTCGCTTACACATTCATTTTGCAGAGTCCTTTTTTTCTCATTTCATATTACACAAACTTACGCACTACAGTGGGTACGGTGGTTGCTTTTCCCAGACATTTCTTTCGACAGTGTGATTGTCTTGTTTAACCACTAAATGCATATCTTTCGACGTTGAGTGGTACCTTATCCACTACGTTTCTACCATTTGTATCAATCAAGTGCGTCCGCATTCTTCAAGCTGCTTTGCAGCTTTTTATTAATACAAACGTGATTTCTATTTACGGTTACACGCTGATTGGATAGAAGCGCCGGTTTCCGCACTTATTCAGTTCGAGAAGTTTATGCTGGGTAAACCAAAGTTATACCCAAATGACTTGTTAACAATGTCATGCAAAGGTCATCGGATGCTAACAGTGGGACACATTCAATGGATTCTACACTTCAAGAACAATAGTTTGACTCATATTCAAGGTTTTGAAAGATTTATACATACTTTACACATATTCCCAAACCAAGTTGAAAGTTATTTCCATCATAATAATATGTGTCTAGAGAGGAATAATTCAGATGTGATCATCAGGTCTGAAAATCTGTTGGATGGAATCAAAAGTACGTTGCACATTGCTTTGACAAGCTCTGACATTATGGGAATAACTTGTATGGTGCCTGTCTAGAATTCAGACGAATGGGTTAATATGTCCAAAGTATTGCACATCACTGGTGAGTCTAACAAAGTCATTGTACTGGGTTATATTTCAAGCTCGCACACAATTAAGTACAGCGGTATACTATTAAACCTAGACCTAGAGCCGAGGAAACCGAAAATCGAAACGGAGGAGAATAAGAAATCTTTCAAAATTGGATCCAAAGATCAACCCATCTCTTGTAAAGTCGAGAGTGATCCGGAATCAGAACTGACTTGGACAAAATTGGTTTGTTGTGTGTGCAATAATAATTAATGTCATGTTTCTAGTGCACGAATTAATATTTTAATTTCAGGGATCGAATACAACCCACAATTATACAATAGCTCATCAATTCAATTTTGCAAGTTTACAATTTCCAGAATTTTCCTCCAGTTATGTTGGAGACTACCAATGTACGGCCAGCAACATTGCTGGGAATGATTCAATGATATTTCATGTGTCTACTGATGAAGGTCACTTTATTTATTAAATTTAACCTAATACCTAAATGAACATTAACTCGAATGTACTTCATACACGACAAATTGTTCGCGACAAGTACGACTTCCAGGTGGATGTATATTGTACTAGGAATCTTCCTTATTCTTATAGGCGTAGGCGTGATTGTAATATTGTGGTTTCGCTGAAATTTTCAAATCGCGACGGTAATAAAAACTTACATCTCCTAGTTCAGACATAACTCTACATATGCTCCGAGTATTTTCATACTTATTTTGACAGAGAGCTGATGCTGAGTTTCAAATCCAAGAATCCGCGGATAGATTTCTGAACGGTTACGATGATGAAGATTCAAATGCAGACAGATGATATCCTTACGACAAAGACTTTGAGATCCCAATGGAAAATCTAATGATTGGTTGGTAGATTTAATAAATAAGTGTAGTATCTTATGGATTATCTTTATAAAATTTTATTTCAAATCGGATTTGCTACCAAATGACAAGACCGGATACACATGTTGGGTTCAGGTGCATTCGGTGTAGTGTATCGTGGGACATTGGAAGGTCGTCCTGGGACTGTGGCCATTAAGACACTTCACCAAATGCCGAGATACAGTGTTGAATACTTTCAGTCCTTATTGTCTGAACTGAAATTACTCATTTTTATTGGTAAACATCCAAACGTTGTGGAGTTGGTTGGAGCAGTAGTGACCGTCAAAATTCATTCAGGTCTTGATAATACATTAAATAATGCTAGTAATTACTTTCCACTTGAACCCAAATGACACCCACAGGTGAATTCTACATAGTATCAGAGGAATGTGCTCTTGGGAGTTTACATAATTTCTTACGATCAAAACGACATAACATGGGCCTAACTTGTGAGACGAGTGTACAGTATACGGACCTAACAAAGTACGAGTGTTCTCTATTCTATTATTTATAGATCCAGATCGTAGAATTATAGGACTCTCTTTATTTTCTAATTAATATTTTAATCAGTCTGTTGGAACGCGTCTCTACTACTGTCCACCACTAAAAACTGTTTCCTAATTTGTTTAATTCTGTAATTCCAAAGTGACGGCTGGAAAGTGGATCAAGAGAAAGAACTTTTGGAATATTTGATGAAATGGAGTTACCAAGTCGCAGATGCCATGGAATTTTTATCTGCAAAAATGTGTGGTCAATGTGATTTTAGTCATTTTTTAGTATAAATCAAGTCGTGATAATATATAAAAGCAAATTCCAATAGGTAATCCACGCAGACTTGGCCGCTCGGAATATCCGTCTTACAGCAGAACATGTCGCAAAGATAACTGATTTTGGGTTATCCCGGAAATTGTACAACTACGTCCATTACGTGAAGAAGAATAAAGAGCCGCTTCCATGGGCTTGGATGTCAATCGAAGCCCTACGGGATCTAACGTTCAGTTCCAAGTCGGATGTTTGGTCCTACGGCGTTGTCTTATGGGAAATGTAGTCTTTTGCCGCGGTTCCCTATGGTGCTATGAACTATGACACAGAATTTGTTCAAGAGTTGAAAGACGGACTTCGATTATCAAAACCAGAATTGGCTACAGACTCAATGTAAGCAGTTGACTACAATACGACAAGAGATTATTTGTGTAGAACACATAGTTTCTTTAAACTCGCTCCAATCCTACAGTTATGACACAATGCAATGCAACCAGAGGATAGACCAGACTTTTCAGATTTGAAGAGGTGTCTTGTAAGTATGAAGCAGGGTTCGAAAGGTTGTGTATCCCAGGTTAGATAGTATGACAACACACACATTGACTCAATTATTCAATCATTTGATTGTTACTTTCCCATTAGGTCACTTTGGGTTCTGCGAAAGTGAGTGATCCGAACACAGTGATGATTGTATAGACGCAGGACATAACCACAAGTTCAATAGAAGACTCATTGCACGGAGCACAACAAATTCACTAGAATCACAACTACAAACATCATCTGTTGTGCCCCGTTAAAGGATATCTTACAATTAGAGATCATTCCTGTAAATCCTTGACAATGTTTATATTCATTCATAATTAAAACTTAAATAATTAACATAATTTAAACATTACTGATTGGACTCCTAATTTAATTAATATCATTCAAAGCGATTGAAAAAGTCACACTTCAATAGCTCTTTGCCCCTCGTCGTTTGCACTCATGGGTTCATGGTTGAGACGTACGGGAATTGAATCGTGGAATACATCAGACAAGGTAATTAATTAATTATGGCCTGATCTGCCCTTGCCGTTTCGCTGTGCTAATGCGTATATTTTGTTTTCCAGCCTATGAAGATGAGGACTATAAATTCAATATCATTGGAACAGATTGGAGTGCACTCTCGACACCTAATTCCGCCAAAGCCTTATCACTCATAATTAAATAAAAAACTTTTACGGGGTAGTTCATAAATGACGCCACATATTTTTTTGTCCATAGTGTCCACGTGCCGCTGCCAACGTTGTGAGAGTGGGTGAAAGAGTGGCTGGATTCCTGGTCTTCCTCAAGAAACACAAAATGATCCGAGGAGGCCAAGACGTGCATTTGATTGGACACAGTCTGGGAGCCCGTGTGTCTGGAATGGCGGGATATCATTACCGTATGAAGACGGGAGAGTTAGTTGAAAGGATTTCTGGGTTAGACCCAGCTGGTCCAGATTTTACGGGAATAGACATTGACGGTCGGTTGGACGCAACGGATGCAAAGTTTGTGGACATTACACACACGGATCGTGGGATTTTGGGATATGATGGGGACATTGGTCACGTGGATTTTTATCCGAATGGGGGTGGAGCTATCATGATTGATTGTGGGTTAGACGTTGGTAAGGATCCTTACGCAATTATAGGGTGGGGCAAAAGCAACAGTCTTAATTGCGCATTAATTAAACATTTGAATAATTAAGGTGGGCCATGCAGTCATTCTGATGCTTACAAATACTATGCCCAAAGTATAAGGAGAACCTTTACGGCTTGCAAGTGCAATATTCAAGGAGGTGACGACCCGGATGAGTGCATGAGACGTTGCAATGAACCCATCATTTACGGAGAACGTTGTCCTAACACGTAAGTTTATTTTAATTTCATACTTTAGAATTCTAAGCAACATTTAATTAAAAAATATAAGCGTAAACTATAACACATTAATAAAATATTTTATTTTACAGAGCAAGGGGTGGGTACTATTTCAAAATTGATGTGTCTGATGAGAATAAGGGGTAAAGGAGTAGACAGACATGAGTCTACACGAAGATTAAAAGGGGAGGAATTTTTAGAATTCTTGCATTCTAATCAAAATTACTGTATGTTGTCAATTAATTAGTTAAAAAATTCGAAAGAAACCAATGTTGGAATAAATTAGAACAGTTGTAAAGTAAATTATGCGTATTTGCGTATGTGGTATTAGCTACTAATGGCATTAATTAATATTACGATCAATTACAACAACAATAAAACGTATGTTTATAGAATTAGATTGAAATAGCTAATAATATTACATTAACATTGCATGAGTTCATGACACAATAAATACATTATACAAGTAATCTATCAAGCAAAACATGATGCGACAGAGGTATTCTGTTTTGTCAGTGTCGCAATGAAAGTTAGGCATGACTTAAGTACTACTACTACAGTGCCACAGTGTGCATTGGTATACTTAAAATATTTTACAGGGCAAGGGTGATTGGTACATCTATCCCATTTAATATAATAGGCTGCACGTTAAATATTATGCTTTAAAGATTTTTGAGATATTTATCGCAATGTATATCGTGGGTACAGATTCGATCTAAGCTAAAGTAAAATATTGAAGTTACAGCTAACGCCTATGTCGTGCTATCCATCCTTATTATACTCAATTTGAATTAATCAGCAAATTGAAGATTACACAGAGAATAGAAAATACCACGAATATTATGACAAACTTCCGGCTTGTTAAGAAATCAAATAAGAATTTCTGAAATTCCGCAGATCGAGGGAAGTGAAGTAATTTAATTTTGCTCCAAATCCTTCTCACGTGATTTTTGATCCGTAATGCAAGATGACGGATTTTTGCGAAGATAGCCTTTAGGTTCTTGTGAGACACAAAGTATTCTGCTATGCCGAAAATGATGCAAATACCAGTGCAGATTTGGTAAATGTAAAATACCGTTGAGATACTCGAATTCATTCTCAAAGCTTGGAGAGTGACCGGATCATCGTAGAGCCCTACCCTCGTTACCAGGTTTTGACGTTCCTGAGCCTCCAAGAAAGTGATCCATCGATTGTAAATCCCAGATTGAACAACAGAATGAAGTCGTTCTTTCATCAAACCATCATCCAGAAACATTTCTTCTATTTCAAACCCAAATTCAACGCCAAATTCTAAAGACTCCTTTCCTTTGTAAATATCCTTGTTTCCATTGCTGTCGTATTGCCGAAGTCGAAGTATTTCGTTGTCAATACTTTTGGAGAACCCCGCATAAGCTCTCTTCTTGCAATTTAAGATGAGAGGTGTTTGATTGTTCTTTGAGACATCCGGTACGGTAAGGGCTTTGAATAAGTTTGAATATGAATGTTTGTATTTCCTGGATCTGTCGCTCAAGAATTCAAATTGTCGACCTAACCATGTTCGCTTACATGCTTTCTGCTCTGTACAGTTGGCCATCTTATTTTCCAAATCTTCTATATTATCATAAAATTTCTGACGCCCGTATCCACCAATTGTGTACATTCCTTGTCGACATTCATGCACTTGCTCCACGTAGTCTTCATCATTTAGAACATGGAGTTTATAGGTGTGGTCTGCCAAGGCAAACATTGACTCCAGTCTAGACTCAGGGATTGGTGCTGTCAAGTCTGTGGTAACGATTCCTCTGTAAGCATTTGTCAGGACAACGAATGTAAGGAGAGTTGGTGTTAGTATCCAATAGAGGTAGGGGTTCCCTCTTGTCAGGACTGATTTTAATGCTACGCCTTGTTCAAGGATGTAGCAATAGATGATGAATGCCACGCTTTGCTCAATTTTTTTCATTTTCCAAATCACTCCAATGACAACGATGATGGTCGTACATGTGAGTACCATTGCCCACCATACAGCGACCATGAATGGTTTGATGTAACCTTCGAATGACAGACCCCGTTCAATTCCGTCGCATGTGATGAATGAGTAAGAGTCAAAATGTACCTTCGTATAGTAAGAGGATGATCGACGAGGGTTTCCAGTTTGAAACATTACCATGTATGGCTGTTTATATCTCCCATCGTAGGTGTTGACGTGATACGGTTTGTATCTCATTTCTTTCTCATCGAACGTATTAGCAAAAATTGTGGAATTTGGGAATTGATCCAGAAGCAGGGATAGTACGACGACGTTTCTGAGAGTCACTGGGCGATAGTCAAACTTTTTGAGCTTTTCCGAATTGAAGTATACATTACGGGATAACGGTGACTCAGCTTGACATTTTCCTTGGTCTGGTGTGTTGAACTCAAACTTAAAATGCCCACAATTAGATCCCAGATTTCCTCTGTAAATCTTATCATATTCGGACATATGATCCATAAACTGAGTCTGGACAGTGTTAAGAGGTCCCTCGGCGTTCTGAGGTGCGCAAAGATGGCCGGTTACGGCTGTAGTTAATCCTGACGGAGCCATTATTGTAAATAGCTTGTGTTTTACTGAATAATACTTACTGAAAATATAGTCATTGAAGATGATAGACCAAGGCACAAGGTGGAAATACTCATTGGGCGATGGTGTTTTCCCAATGTGTAATAGCTTGACCCAATGAAATTCATGGTGAATCAAGTGATCGTATCTCCTCCGATAATTTAAAGTGTCTTCGTAGTCGGGGTCCTCCTCTGTCGATCTTTGGAAATACGCCTCGTCTAATTCACCCTCGTGTGATTCCTTGTAGAGCAATTCCAATTTCAATTGTTCGTACCCTTCAATGGATCTTACAGCAAAGTCATGTTGCCATGTATCCATGGTCCTTGGAATAAGGATAAATTGACAGATGCAAGAGTACCTTAAAAGATACATAGCCAGAAAGTACCATCTTGTAGTTGCAAAAATGTCTTTAGTTCTTTTCAATGATATCCCACCCCCATTGTATTTTCTACTATCACCAATTATAACTGGATGTGACAGAGGTTTGTAAGGCTCACAATCAGTTTCAGTTTTGTCAATTGTTGTAATGAAGATTAAACATGACTTGAATGGTTCAAGAAACTGGTTCAAGTCCCATGGCTCGGATGGATTGGTCTCAACAGGTTCACCACTGACGTACAGAAACATTGTTGCAAAGAGCGTTGTCGACACAAGCACTCCACATTTGTATTTAACCATGTTTCTTGTATTTTTTGTACTCGGTGATATTATAGTTGAAGGTATACACAATGATCTTTCAACCTTCGTACTACTGATAACAAAACCTGTTTCGACCTTAACCTCCTTTTCAAGATTGCCTTATCTCCCAGACGAGTTACAATGTGTATGAGATTAAAGTTTTGCGGTGGGACTGGGAAATTTTCTGAGAATAACAGGATATAATATATATGGCCGACCAATCAAAATAGAAGCGCTACAGACAAAATTCAATACTTCATTAAATTTTAAAATGTGTTCTGGCTGTAAGTGATATTGAAAACAAGTGACACTGGGCAAAGTATGGCAAATGGTACGACTGGAATCGTGAATATTCGTAGAGGGAATAGTTTCCAACCAGTATCCAAGCAACCTCTACCAAACATAATTATTCTTGTATGATTCTCACTCGAAACATTTGTCTGATACATTGGAAGGACATATGGCCAACCTTGGTCCTAAGACCTACCTACGACAACCTGGATGCCATTGTTTGAAGCTTGTGTTATGTAGCAATAAAAGAAAATATATGGCATCTAATACAAGGCATACAACACACCTATCTTTCGAAGCAGTGAGATGTAACGTAACAGTAAATAAATAAAACATGGATGATCCACTCTAAAAGCCATTCATCTATTACTATTTAGAGTGCTAGAGTGGTAGGAATGGATAGCTTGTCCAACCATTATGTAGACAAAACCAACGATACAACAATTATTCAGTTCCGAACCCAGTATAAATTGCCTTTACCTATGACCAGGAATATGTGTTTTTTGTACTCTGCTCTTTGTACTAGTGAAACCAATAGCTGGTTCGACCTTAAGCTCTTTTTTAAGATGGCCTTATTTCGCAGACGAGTTACAGTGTGTATATGATTAAAGTTATGCGGCGAGACTGGGAAGCTTTCTAAAAGTATGACGTAGATGAATATTATCCCTGCATGTGACTAAGCACAGCAGTTGAGAGGTAGTGAGGATAGAATGTCAAGCTAACCTGGAGGCAATCAAAATAGATTCTTCGAAGTGAAACGGTCAATGCTAGAATGACTCATTTTTATTAAAAATTAATAGTTTAATAATTTGTACGAAACTTGGTATATTTTATAATCGACGACTCTGGCTTGGCTTATGACATATGGCAGGTACTGTGGAGTGAATACATCACGTGCACCCAATGATCACGGAAGGGTTCTGAAGAACTGGTTTGTTTTCAATGCATAAGAAATAAAAAAACTTTTCCATTTATATAATTATTTAAATTGTAAGTTTAATGGATTTGCAGGAAACTTTGCATGTTTTGTGTGCGGGGTCTCATGCTTATAAAATGTTGCCACGTCACCACGTCAGTATGATCGCGTTCACCCTCTAGAAATGCATGGTTTACCTCCCGGTCCAGCCAACACCGGATTATCACGTTTTAAGTCGAGAAACCGCTTTGGTTTCTCTTGCGACGTCCTGGTTAATTCAGGATGTAAATTTTAATAATAAACAAACTTTTTAACATTATAGCACGACAACTGCTGTTATTACTTTCCCTTCTGGTTTTTATTGTGCATGGCTAACCAATTCACATGGACTCCAGCAGAGGAATAAATCATTACTTATTCATGTAGTAAGTTTGGACATAAGGCTCCGAACAGGTCAGGTAATTCAGTTTAGAATTTAGTTAAGGTCATGTTTCGGTTCGGGTATTTTTTAAAATTACCTGTCAGAAAAATCTCCAGGTTATGTAAAATAAGGAATTACCTGAACTTAAAATTCTCAGCTCAGGTCAGGCAAAGTCACAACCTGACCTGATACCTGTTCAGGTACCTTATTTAACAGAGATGTGTGCGTTAATTGAACATAATTCGGCTTTGATGTATTCGTTTTTAAAATATACTTAAGTCTAAAGTACCAAGTACGTCACCGTACTTGGAAATGGATTCGAACACTTTTGAAATTCGAGGAAAGTACTTGGAATCGGACTAAAATATTTTTGGAATGCAATGACGCGAAAGTGCTCAATTGGAGATTGACTCAAGTACTTTCGTAATTGAAGAAATGTAATTTGAATTTGTCTTTGCTAAGAGAAATTACATGGTATTAAAGAAAATTACTTATTTACATTTTTGGAGCATTTCTCACACCAACTTTACAGGTTGATCTAATGATTCAGTCACGTCAAATTTGAATTTAAAAATAGTTCGGGACGTAACTGGTCAGGTCATGTAACCTCATTAACTGACCTTTTATTTCTCAGATCAGGTACAGGTTGACGGAAACCTTTACATTATGTCCAGGGTGGATAATCGGAATTTTTTTCCCGATCATTCGGATTGCGATCATTTCTCCGATCGTGGTTTTAGCGATCATGATTGTAAATTCCGATCTAGTCAAATTCCGATCATACGATTAAATTAAAATTAGAATTATCTAGAATTCCGATCCTCGAATTAAAATTAAAATTCGGATCGTTGTTATTCTGATCCGATTCGAATCATCAAAAGAAATTTTTTTTTGAAGAATTCGTTTTTTTTACTCGTAATATTTTTACAGTATATAGAGAACACATTTCATAATGTTAGCACTATATAACTTGCTATTTTGCAAGTTCGGATAAAAAACTTAACATTTTTTAGGGTTTCAGTGAACTTTTCCTTCGTATCGTCAGTATCGTACTCTTTTGAAAAATAGTACTCTCGTTCGTCCTATCGCTTTTTAATTTTTAATAAAAATTGGATACTGTATATCAGCTATGTATCCGTGTTGAGTTGACTCAACACAGATATATAGAACTCAGCATAGATACAACTGAAGATATGCACATGGCATGGTACGTACGGTGCGGTGATAGATAAAACACAAAATGATGCCGTACGAAGGAAAAATGAGTACGAATTCCCATTTTTGTAATTTCTGCACGAATATAAACCTCGGTTGACTTGGCATAGAGACAAAAAAAAATGATCGGAAAGTACGATTCATAAAAATATGAATCATCCGATCATGATTCGAATCATCAAAATTCCGATCCCGATTATAATTTAAATTCCAATCATCCATGAATACGGATCTTGTATTCGGATCAAGTTTGAACTTTGAATGAATCATTGAATTCCGTTTCCGATCTCGTAAAAAATTCGGATCATTTTCGGATTCCGATTATAATCCGATTCCGATTATCCACCCTGATTATGTCATCAGGTTCAGGTTAACGTTTACCTGAACCTAAATTCTCAGGTCAGGCCATGTCGAAGATTACCTGACCTGTTCGGAGCTTTATTTTGACATAACTAAAGCTCACACTTGTTAAGCCCGCTGCTTTCGTGGCCACATACAAAAACAAGGCTCCTCTAAATAAAAATTGGCAATTACATTTTATAGTGTATGAGACATGTGGCAAAACGACATGGCCGAATGGGTGTAGCTAAATACACGAAAATATGGGAGAACGCGGCGATGTACTGGTACAAATCTGTATAGCAGATTGACATTTATAAAGTATAAATTTATTTATTTTGCGAGGTGATTCACTCATATTCATATTAATACTGCCTTATAAAACTATTATAATACAAAGGGTATCTAATACAACAATTGAACTGGTAGAAGTAGGATATACAATTTATACAGTAAAATACAGTGAAATTCCAGGAAAATGTCTTCACTGCGATGATGCAAAAAGAAGTAAAAACGTTCACATGTACATATACTACAAATGAATACGAAATGGATTATAAATAAAACACTCATGAAATCCAATATCACTGTACATCACTGAATTTGAAATTCGCTCAGGATTATATGATATCTGAATCAATAGCGAGAAGGAGATCAACAGTTCTTAATATGATAAGCTGAAATATATCTATAATCATTAATTCGTCCTGAGTTGCAAATGGCCCAATACAAATTTT
>JAQIXO010001441.1:0-12413 GCA_034700305.1 Protaphorura armata | reverse complement strand
GATTTTTGAAATGCGTTTCCAATTTTTTACAATCTTAAAAATACCGCGGCGCGGGTGTATGCGGCGCACAGGCTGCATACCCTGGCCTTAATTGAAATATTTAAACCCTGATTCCAAAATGGAACTTGCGTAAAACTAACCTGTACGGCTACGACTGGTCTTCGAATTTCGAGTTGAATTTTTTTTGGAGCTCACCAAATTATTTGAGCGTGGTGTACAAAAGAACTACAACTACTACTACTACTACTACTATTACTACTACTACTACTACTACTACTACTACTACTACTACTAGCTACTTTTTTGACGCGGGCGCAATCGCACGGTGGAAATAAAACCACCTGAACAGAACCGGAACCAATTTTATTTGAGATATTTGAATGGAATTTATTTATTCACACAAGTCGAAGATTCAATGCGCCAATTACAAACAAATTCGCAGAATACATGAAATTGCAATTATGAGTGAGTTATGAACGATGTTATAGCGGTTTTTGATATTATCAGAGAGGTTACCTTCCATCTTAAGTTGACAAACTAGAACAAAAAGAAACTTTTCAAAAATAAGGTGGACTTGTATATAAGGAAAAACAAAACACTACACTTTAAGTTTAACAAAAGCGGGTACGACATTTCATTTTAATCCAAATCTTGCACACAAACTATACCGTATAATTTCGTAAACCAGACCCTCGTCTTAATTTTCCCAAACACTAAATAGTTATATCTGGGTTTGAGATATATTCATGCAAGTTTAATTTTGCGAGACGACGAGGTACAAATTCACACAACCAGCAGAGATTATTTGTGTTTCCCAATAATGTTGCAATTTTGCACAATTCGTTCATGCAGGGAACGCTTTGTTCAAACTTAATAATAAGTTGAACATTGTGCATGCGTCTAATTGTACCAGAGCATCCATATCAATGAGTGTATTCCTGCTGCCATGTCCTGCTCTATAACATTAACTTGTGCTCACCACATTTTGTATATTGATTTTTTTACTTGACTATATACTTAAGAAGCCATGGGTTAGATACCAAACGAATTATCTATCCCTGATAATGAAAACAGGGTTTGCGTAATAGTTAGTTGCACTTTGTAAACGTCTCTCTCACAAACTATTTCATATTGAACTCATGGTTTGGGAGTTCTCGGCGGACAGAAAATTAATCGTCGATAAAATTACAGGTATATATTATAGTGAAACAGTCAGTGGAGTGGCGACCCGTAAAGCCCGTAAAATCAGCAGAAAGAAAAGGAATTCCCATCCGTCAAAGCTTGTGATATTAAATGCGAGGTATGGAGTTCTAGTCAGTGAATTCGGAGACACAGGCATATGGACATCATTTTTATCAACAAATCCTCACCTGGCGGACTACCAATTTATTGCAGTATGGTATACAATCCCCTAAACGATTATTAAAATAAATGAGTAAGTAGTCATGAAACCCAAACAAAGCTTTGACTTATCCTTTGAGTCCTTTCCCCTAATTTCTGTCATAACTTCGGTTTTAACAATTTTTGAACTATTGCATTTTGCAAGTGCTCGAAAAATTCTACGATATTCAGAGAAAGTGCCATTGGAGGTGGAGTTGAATCACTACTTGAAAACATTTCGAAATTGTCTCACTCAAATTGTGATAACAGACTCCTACAAAGTATTCATCGCCGAGTGGTATTATCCCATCATTTTGACTACATCCAGCAATGTTCTCAGTTACAAGGGATATGATGGTTACAACTATATCGGAAATAAGGATAACGACGAAATACGTGCGTACCACGTGAATCCCAAATTCTGGCAAATTTTGAAACCCGTGTGCATTTCTCATTTCCTGGTTATGCCAAGAAAATATGATTTTTATCATCTAAGAATGATGAATGATTATGCAGAGCATTACGGGTCAGTGACTATTAGGTCAGGCTACATGAGTTCCCCCTTTCTATATTACTCAAGGACAGCGTATGTTCATTTCGTATTCTACGACAGGATCGGATTCGATCAGTTTCAGCTGAGTCGGTCTGCTCTCTACCATCCCTACTCATGGCATCACTACATACTGTTTGAAGATTTCTCATTGTCAAGGAATGAGACGTTTATGGCATTGGGGTGCATGGAAAGGGTTGTTCCAGCGAGACATGAGTTTGATTTTCGTATTGATGTCAATACAACCATTCAACAATTGAACGGAAGACGAAGGTCATTTTCATGTGATAACCTCATCAATTTTCGGTACAACGAACTCGGCAATGACTGCAAGACAAGTCATATGCTTCCTCGTAATATTGGATTCAACTCTCCACTGTTCGACTCGATCATCGAAACACCAATCAAATTGAAAGTGACTCTGATTATGTCCCTACTGCTTCAAGAATTTCCAAATACAACTCTGTACCCTGATGCAGGCTCTTGTGTACACAACAATTTGTACAGATTTCCAGTGTCCGGGATTCGTTATGGAACTGCTCGACCTCATCAGTCTACTTCAATTTTTCAAAAATCAAGTTCAGACTTTTATACATTCATTACATGTGACGGGATAGAAGAGATGCTCTCATTCGAAGCCTATGTAAAACCCTTCACGACCGACCTTTGGTTATCATTTCTCATCTCCTTTGTTCTCACGGCATGTGTACTCGAGTTGTGTTGGAAATTGAAAAAAGTGGACAATCTCGCTCCAAGTGCGGTGTTCTTATTATTTGGATACTTAATGGAACAGGGAGCGAATTTGAATGGGAGATTCAAGAGTGGACATTTGTATCTTTCCTGCATTTTAACGCCATGTTTACTCATGTACACGGTTTTAACAAATGTTTACCAGGGGATTGTTGTAACAGACATTACAGCTCCCACCCCTTTGTCAAAACTGGAAACATTTGCTGATCTGTCCATCCAGAATTATACTCTACACATCCCTTACGATTACGATTACGTACACAAGGTTAGAATTTGTCAATGGTCGTTAAGAAGAACATATGGAGAAGACACTAACGTGGATGTGTGTTGGGAGAAAGTCGTAGTAGGCACTTGGTTTGGAATATTTCTCATTGATCTAATTAGTAGTGACAATGCTGCAACTAATCAGAAATACAAAGAACTTTATGGGAACTTGCTTCATAATCTGAAACCCCCTGAATTGATAAAAGCTAACCAGAGGTACCCACCAATGCTTCTTAAATGCAACAAATCAGCTTACATTGGACTCTCCCATACAATATTTGATGACGTACTGCGTTTAAAAAAATTTGACAACAATAATAATACTAAAGTGTACATTGGGAAGGACAATCTTATCCGCTCAGATTTTGGTATTGAAATTACAAGTTCCGGAGTGCATGATGGATTCATAAATGAACGGCTTCATGGGATAGTTCACTCTGGTATTTACAATAAATGGGAAAGCGTCCTTCATGCAAGGGAGAGAATGCAACTTGAGCGAGATGCCAGAGGTCGTTACGAGGACGGCAATATAATTACACCTTTAAAATTAGATTCTAGTGTTGTGGCAGTGTTTTACGTGTATTTTTTTTGCATTGGAATTTGCCTTGTTAGTATTATTCAAGAGTGTTTTTCTAAAATAATTCGTTGTATTTATTATGCACCGAACACTGTGTTTACTATAATGCAAAGTGTACAATCCTCGTTTCTATCACGTGCCACTAAATTGTGAACTACCTAGTATACACCCATACGGAAATTATGCATGAAATATTATGTATAAATACTTATATTACATGTTTTTGGAAGAAAATGCATATTAATTGCATGTTATAATATACATGTATGATGGTACATATATTTACATGCATTCCTACATACATTACATGTTAACTGAGTAAATATACATGTTTTAACATGTTCTAGAATCCCTCCGACATGTATCGTACGGCATATTGTCTAACACATGTTTTTACATGTAAAATTTATGTATTTGTATGTTTCATACAAATATATACATATTTACTCATGTTTTGGATTTTATACATTAAAAGAAGACAAAAATGTTGAAGTGGGTGACATTTTTGCATAAATGTCACTGGAAGGAATTTGTTGAATCCGTTTTTCAAAATTTTAACTTCTTATTGCGAGAATTTTTATTTGAACTTTAACGGTTTTTAATAATACGTATATTTGTTGAAATAAAAATGTGGTTGAAAAATTCATGAAGATTCTGGTAGTTATGTGAGTTTACCATGAATCATTTTGAACAATGCTGAGGAAGTTGCTGTTTTGGTATCAAAATGCAGGATATTTAATTTTAATTTCATAGCTTTGGCCATGAGATACTTTTGATCTCGACATTATGTGCGCGTTTTGACTTAGCAGACTGGGGCAAGAAATCCATCCAAGCAAATGGCACAGTTATTAATTAGCCAATTTCTCCAATCCTGATATTTCTAACATTTTCTGATAGAAAGTGACCGTGGGGTCTTAGACAAGATTTCGGGCCTTTTTAAAATGTAAAATATCCCCGATAAAAAGTCTATAGGGCCAAATAGAAAATATTGTTGCTGTATTTTCCATGGAACCATAAATTCGAGAAGAATCGAGAAATCCACAATAACACGTTATGCATATAGTCAGGTGGTATTACGGCTGCCGAGCCGATAGATACGAATCAAATGAGTGAGTTCTTGAATTTGAACACTTTGATGTAACCTCACCAGAGTACTGAAAAGTTTTTTAGTTTTTGATCAGCTAGGAGAAAATTTGAGCGTCCAGCGTTCTACTGAACGTAGGATTTCAGATTTTGCGCAAAAATTGGGAGTTAGATTGGTCCGTGGGAATCGAGCTGCGAGTTACGATGTTTGTAAAATATATTTAATGTGAATTACATTATTAATTAAATTCTAGTGGAATGTTCTTGGAAAATGTACAAGAAAATAAAATCAATTATGCGAGAATTTTATTATTAATCAACATTGTATTACGTTTCAGTGACTTGAAGCTATACAAGGTCCGGTGAGATCCACACTATCGTCAGTTAAGCATAGGTAGCATAGTGGCTAGGCGCAGGGATTTAGTAAACGAGTGGTCGCAGGTTCGAATCAGGCGCACATACCCATTAGAAAAGTTTCATGTATATTTTTGCATGAAATTCCATATTTTGGATGTGTAGTTGACGTGCTGATGTGTACATATATATACATGTATAAAAATACATGAAATCTCATGTTCATGAAAACGTGTATGCCACAACATATATTTTTATGTATTCAGGAATAGGAAAAGTTACAATAAATGCATGTATAATTGTACATGGTACATACATTTTTATACATGTATAACTTTACTTGTTATTTCCGCATGGGCATATAATGCAAAATTGACGACGTGGCAGAAGTATTTTTAATTGAAGCGTGAATAAAATAAAGTCTAGGGCATTAAAACCTAGTGTTTTCACACAAAGCGAAAGATCGTTGTTAACAAGATTTTGCTTATAGTTTTTTTAAGTTGATTCTAAAAATTGAGCACAATTTACTACGTGTTTGGAATTATTAATCCAATCCAATTAAAATGTGGACCACTTTTATTCGGACCCGTGTTGGATTCTGATTCGAATCTTAAACAATATTTTATTTCAAAAATTCAGTCCTTTTTCTCTTAATGTTTTTATAACATATGCCATATTTCATATATTAACATTAATATCTTAAATTGGGATAGAAAACTCGTTTTGACAATGTTTGCTCTCAGATTGCAGTCCGTCAAATCGATATTTAATTTTTAATAAAAATTGGATACTAAATAATTGTTTAATGACAGGGTAGGGTAGGTAAAACACAATGATGCTGAACGAATTTCCTTTTGTAATTTCTGCACCACTAGAGAGCTCGGAGGGTTCGGCATAGAGACAAAAAAAAGTATCAAAATTTATAATTCATAAAAATATGAAACATCTGATCATGATTTGAATCGTCAAAATTCCTTCCCGATTAAAATTTAAATTCCAATCATAAGAATAAGGATCTTGTTTTCGGTTCAAGTTTGACCTTTGAATGAATCGTTGAATACGGATTCCAATCTCGTAAACAATTCGGAACATCTTCGAATTCCGATTCCGATTATCGACCCTGCTCCTAACAACGTGATATTGATGATTGAAAATTTGAAAAAGTTTTGGCAATCAATTTCGCTCGCCAGTGTATGCTCAGACCTACTTGTGCCTACTCCTAAACCCACCACTGAATTATTACTGGTCTACATCTGCATAATCTCTGCATGTATAACGTTTATCCTTGCCTGTCGCTAGAAATATAGGTACATGAACAGATACATGACAACAGCAAACCCAAGCATTTTTATTGGCAGTTGACAGCCAGTTTTATGAATGCAGGGAGAGTGTCAAGTATGTCGAGCTAGCTAAATTTTTATTTTGTACATTTTCTTCACATTGAATGACTATGCTATGACACAATTGTTTATATTAAAATATTACACATGAAAAACAAACGGAATACACGGCGCCGGCTTTGGCATTTATTAACGCATTTGTGTCTCACCCGGTGTTTTCTCTCGTGTTAAGAATTAAAATGCCGACTAGTAATCCACGCTTGCCAAAACTTTTTTTTATCATTTCAGTAAGGCGTTCGAAACTATCCTTTTTGTTATGCAATTACAATGAGCTGTCGATGTAATGAAAATTCTGAGAAAACCTTTGTACGTGCAAAACAATGACTCTCCCTGTCTTTCTTGGCCTGATGTGTTTTTTGTGGTCAAAAACTGACTATATGAATAAGTAATGATGAATCCAGTCTTTGGTCGACGACAAAAGGGTATGTCCTGCAAGAAAACAGACAGAAATAGATGGAATAACAGGAATTGTCATGTTGTAATTCCTTAAGAATTTTGAAATGAACGTCTTGAATTAACTCTGAATTTCACGAGAGACACTCAAGTACAGCTCCCGCTGCTTATCTGAATATTTTGTCCATGACTTGCGCGCATGAATATAATGGATACTTGTAATGTCGGGAATGGTTCACAGTGTCAGGCAGTGTAACATGGACGTGCACCTACTTGATCCATCCCTCGGCGGTTTATACCTTTAACGACTCAAAACTATCCTCTGTTAGGAAATAGAAACACGCGCTGGGGGCAGGACTTGACTTTGCATCTTTTAATTCAATAAACTAGAGTACTCCTTGTTGTTCTTCATAGAAGAAGGTCTCGCACGTTGAATTGTACATTTGTATTTATTCACACGTAGAGTTTCCCCCTGCCTTCCATTTATTCTGTATTTCAAAGTAAACGAAATTAAGAACGTTGCATTTCTTTTCTTTGCTTTGGAACTAAAGAAGAGGAAAATGGACACGGACTCTGTTTTCAGAATTGGCGAATGTATTTTAAGAGTCCCTTACTTCCTTGGTCTCCCATCTGTTCGATTCAACAAATCAACGCAATTGTTTGAACCCGTCTCGCACATCATAGACAGACTACGGTGTCTTTTCATCTCTTCAGTCATGGTTCTTCTAAAATGTACCCACATCATTGTTGTGATCAAGGATTGGCATCAACTACAATTGACAAGATATGAAGATTGTTTTCATATTGCCTATGCCAGCCTTTACTTCGTATCTCTTGGTTTCGACTTGCACTTTTGGAAGAAATTCGACCACAATCTTCAATTACTCAACGTTACACGTGTCACATTTAATGTTATTTTTAGTAAGACAAAAATATATCAATTTTATATGTAGTTGTGATTAAAAGGAATATTTTGCTTTTTATTTGCAGAACGTTATGGAAGAATTGACGTTCGTGTTCGAAAAAGCAATGCAGAAATTGCATTGAAACTCTGCATTTCAGCATTCATGATTATCGTCCTCCTCAGTCCAATCTTCTGTCTTTTGGACACTAATCTCTATGTATTCGCCCGCTTAGTCCCAACACCGACTTTACCAACTTGTACCACGATCATGGACTCAAATACTTGTATACTCGTTCCAAGTGTTGATCTCCAGACGATCATTTGGATTGGACTCATGATGACAACACAATTCATGATTGCACTCTACTTGAGTGCATCCTTTTGGTTTCATTCAGTTCTACTCATTCCCGTGTCTCTCCTTGGCACAGAATTACTAGAAACACTCAGGTCAGATTGTGATACATGATACATGATACATGTGAGCCATTAATATTATATCTTTAAATTTTTCAGTACTGCTACTGGTGAGGAAGATACTTGGTCAATTCCAGTTGTGGCTCAACCTCCCATTTCTTGTCGCATTCATTCCGTATTTCAAATAATAATCAACCTTCTGAACGAGACTGTCAATCAGGATTTGTACCCTTTTGTCATTTCATATTTCATTTTCATTCTCGTTTTTAGTATTTCAGTCACAATCAAACTCAACATACCATTTATTCTATTATTATGTTTCTTTGTTCAACAGTGTTCCATAGGAGTGTATTTGTACTGTTTTGTCGTCACCCCCTCATTGTTCACAGTCTATTCACTCAAGTTCTTGGACAAATTTAAACTCCAGTGTAGTTCACGAAAAGGAATTTTCTCCAAAATACAACAGTCTTGTCGCCCCCTAAAAATAGGAATTGGAGCATTTGCGACCTTGGACGAATCAACGATTATAGTTTTAATTCAAGTCATCATAGAAAGAACCGTAGATCTCCTTCTCACTATAGATTATAATAGCATTTAATATTTAATGCAAGATTGGTACAAACACATAGAAGAGCAATGTAAAGTTAATGATACTTACTTGTAATGTAATACATATACCTAGGTATGTGCCCAAATAATAGTGAGTATTGTCAGTTTCTCGCCGTGGATGTGGCGCTTGTTGCGTTGAAAGGGTCTACCCAAATTCTTAAACATCATCTGTAATACTTCGTAAGTTAGATTTCATTCTTGAACATATAATCCCATTTCATTGAGTAAATTTTTCAGAATCTTTTCTTTTTTGTCTTAAATTACGACTAAGGTAAAACTGTGAATGTGAATTGTAATACTTAAATTGTATACTGAGTCGTAAGGCTACTATTACTGTAGTGTGGCAGTGATTTTCATTGAATAAATGGTTATTTATCTCTCTGAAATGCAAAACAATCTGAGTAACTACAAGTAATGCTGTACTACCAAGTAACGAACATTTCTTATGAACACTAAATTGTAATTTCCCAGAATTCCACGCTTTATCTCTCATTAGATGGGGAGAGAATACGCATGTGGGGCTCTAAACTCTTCATTTGTAGCCTACAAAAAGACTAGCCGATGGACTTCCGGGAGAATACACATATTACAAAGAATTGAAAGCGAAATCAATAGTGCTACTTCTGTAACGCCTAAATTTGAAAATTTCATAATATTCCACTGTGAATTGAAACTGTATATTTCACATGTTTCCTTATAATTCCCGGGGATCAGCTGCGTAAATGATTCCTCTACAAACCACTACAAATGCTAAAGATGTAAGAAATCATCATTGTACTACAGATGCACTACTTTCTACTAGGAATACCATAATATACTAGTGTAGAATGACATTAAGAACACAGAACATGCTCTGTACGTCAGGCAATGTGCATTTTTGTACTCTACTAACTATTACCTTTAAATAGACATATCACTCGACACAGTATTTAGTATCCGCCTCTGATACTGACCGTGCGGGTGCCAGTGCAGAACTTTGCATAGCGGATATCCGCTATCCGCGCAAAAATCTAGCGGTTATCCTAGGCAACCCTACAATTTACGTCTGCCAATGAATGGGGCATGCAATTCCGTCCAAATATTTTTAACCAGCAGGTTTCATCATTCCAATAAGGCGTTCGAAACTATCCTTTGTGTTGTGCTATTACAATGAGTAGTTGTTTTGAAAGTTCTGAGGAATCCTTCGTACGTGCAAGACAATGACTCCCTGTCTTCCTTGGCCTGATCTGTTTGCCTTATTTGTGGTCAAAACCTGACTATATAAATAAGTAATGATGAATTCAGTCTTTGGTCGACGAGGAAAGGGTATGTCCTTTAAGAAAACAGGCAGAATTAGATGGAATAACAGAAACTGTCATGTTGCCATTCTCTAAAGGATTTTGAAACGTACGTCTTGAATTTCACGAGAGACAATCAAGTACAGGTTCCCAGCTTCTAAAGCTCTTATCGGAATATTTTGTCCATGACTTGCATTGCGCATGAATATAATGGATACTTGTAATGTCGGGATTGGTTCACAGTGTCAGGCAGTGTAACATGGACCTGCACCTACTTGATCCATCATCCATCCCTCGGTTTATACCTTTCAATTCAACGACACAAAACTATCCTCTGTTAGGAATTGGAAACACGCGCTGGGGGCAGGACTTGACTTTGCAATTTTAATTCAATAAAATAGAATACTCCTTGTTGTTCTTCATAGAAGGTCATTACAGTCTCGTACGTTGAATTGTACATTTGTATTTATTCACACGTAGAGTTTTCCCCTGCCTTATATTTATTCAGTATTTTAAAGTAAAAGAAATTAAGACTCTGACTCTGTTTTCAGACTCGGAGAACGTATTTTAAGAGTCCCTTACTTCATTGCATTGGTCTCCCATCTGTTCGATTCAACAAAACGACTCAACTATTTGAACCCATTTCGCAGATATTGGACAGAGTTCGGTGTCTGTTCATCTCTTCAGTCATGTTTGTTTTAAAATGTACCCTCATCTTGGCTCTGATCATGGACTGACATCATCTCAATTTGGCAAGATTTGAAGATTGTTTTCATATTGCCATTGCCAGCTTTTGCTTCGTTACTCTTGGTTTCGACGTACACTTTTGGAGAAAATTCGATCAAAATCTCCGATTACTCAATGTTACACGAGTCACATTCAATAATATTTTCGGTAAGCAAAAAATACATCATTTCTACATTTCAGTAATGAATGAATAAACCTGGCAGCATTAGTGAAGTGATCTGAAACCTGTGCTTAGCTGTTGTTGTGTTCGATTTCTTGACGTTACGATTTATCATCATTACAATGCCAATTACTCCGTTCATTTTGTAATAAAAATAAATACACAATACTTTGCATTATTAATTCCAGAATGTCAAGGAAGAACTGACGTTCCCCCAAGAAAGAGCAACGCAGAAATTGCATTGAAGCTATGCATTTTAGCGTTCATCGCTGCTGCTCTGGTCAGTCCAACTCTTTGTATATTGGACACCAATCTCTACTTTTTGGTCCGTTTCGTCCCAACAAAGATTATACCAAGTTGTGCCCCAACCGTGGAGTTCAGCGGATTCACTTGTACATTCGTACCAAGTCTTGGTTTCCAGACGATCATTTGGAACGGATTCATGATGACAACACAATTAATGTTTTTACTCTGTTTGTTTGCATCTAGTTGGTTTCACTCATCGTCAGTTCTCATCATTCCATTGGCTCTCCTGGGAACAGAATTGGTAGAAGCTATCAGGTAAGATTTTGATACAATCAGTCAGAATGTGAATCATTAATAATATAATTTTAAATTTCTAGTGCTGATTCTGAGGAGGAAGATACTTGGGCCATTCCAGCTGTATTCAAACCTCCCATTTCCCATCGCATTCATTCCTTAGCTCAAATTATCATCAATATTCTGAACGAGAGTGTACTTCAAGATTTGTACCCTTTCAACAATTTATTTACGATTGGCTTTCTTGCTTTTAGTCTTTCAGTATCAATCAAACTCAGTATGCCATTTGCTTTACAGTTAGGTTTTCTTATTGAACAGTGTACCATGGGACTGTATTTGTACTGTTTTATCGTTATTCCCTCATTGTTCACGGTCTATTCACTCAAGTTCTTGAACAAATTTGAACTCCAGTGTAGTTCACGCAAGGGAGTTTTATCGAAAATACAACGGTCCTGTCGCCCTTTAAAAATAGGAATCGGAGCATTTGTGACGTTGGACGAGTCAACAATTATAGTTTTAATTCAAGTCATCATAGAAAGAACCGTAGACCTCCTTCTCACTATGTATTAATTTTGATAAGACGTGATAGTTAGCACAGCACAAGATTAGTACCAATACATAATACATAAATGAGCAAAGGTGTGTGTGCTGTAATATTGGGCAAAAATAATTTGACATTGAATCCCTGTTTCACGTAGAAATCGTAGTATTTCTGATACGCTGGACAGTTGTTAGACAACAGTGTACTTAAGAATATTGACGTTGTTCACATTGAATATTTCCTACATCTAGTACGTACTTTAAACGCTGTGTCTGTATTAGGTGTACTTTGTAATTTGAATATTAAGAGAATTCTTAGCTAGTGCTTCCCATTCCCTATGCATTTCATGTTAATTATAATTTGATGAGTTGTCCGTGCCTTGAGGATAGAGTTGTATCGATTCTAGGGTGCGGATGAAGGATAGGAAATATTAGGTGATATTACAATTTGGAATTGAACAGTTTGTTAAA
>JAQIXO010001440.1:0-12413 GCA_034700305.1 Protaphorura armata | reverse complement strand
GTAGAAAGATTCTCCTTTTTCCTCCGTCAGTCATGATTCTTATCAAAATCTATGCAAACTAAGTCCACGACAAACAGATTCAGACTTAGCTCAGACTTGGAATTACAACGGTTCCTATTAATGAGCAAAAAAAAGTATTAAAATATTAATTTGACAATAATTAAAATTAAAATAATAATTAAAATTAACATATTAATTAGGTGAATTAATTAGCGGACCCTTAAACTTTCCCGTTTCTGATATTCTGTTAATCTGTAATTTCTGAATTTGAGATTTAAAACTTTTGATTAAATACGGAACTCTAATGTAACACAAGCACAACATTGCAACTTCTCAAAAAATAGAAAAATTCAGAAATAAATCATTGACGTCCGGATGTTACCAGAAACTTTCAAAAATGACCTTTGACACTCCCACTTTTTCATCTCATCAATACTTTTCTAAACTTAGTTTTCTTTGAAATTTTGTCCAACTCACACTGACTGGAAACAGATGACAGAGAGGACGACCTGATTTGATTCATTCGTATCGAGACTGGCGATAAAAAATAATCCGGCGCCCATGACAAGATTAATGTCCGAACTGTTACGTTCTACAGTATTTTTCTCAAAATATAAATTTTTCAAAATCATTCCTCAACTATCAGATTTTTCGATTTTTGGTTCAAAAAATACTTTTTTTCAACGAAAAGTAATGCCAGTCAGACACAGCGCAGAAACGACAACGCAAAGAAAGACCAGCAGTAATTGACACCCTCACAGTTTTAATTAGAAATTATAAATTACTTACCAAAATCCACTGAAAAATGACTGCTGACTGGATGAGGTCGTTCACGGTCACGTCACGGTCTTCCTGTGGTTGTGGCTGTGCCGCTGTGCTGGAATTAGATTGAAAAAGCCGGTTTGCGACGTGTCAAATGAGAAATGCGGTTTGAAATCCTCATAGAACAAAAACCTCCCTCGTCCTTATGCACCAAAATTTTCTCTCAATGTTTATTTACAGGGTGGTTCAGAAATGCTATTGAAATAATTGAAAATGTGATACATTATGATACAAGGTGGAGCAGAAGTAACCATATTTTTTGCATGCCCTGTAACGAATTCTAGGGAAATCTAGGATCTAATGAACAATTACCGTGGTTTGGTCGTTTGGTGTGTGTAGCAGTAGAATGTTCTATCAAATCAATGTCAAATATTTCCCTATGCATGATGTAATAGAAATTCAATTACTACTTTCCAAAAATGACAGAATCGTAATTAAATGATTTTATGGGATAAATATTACAAAATCAAAAATTGCAATCGATAGATTATCGAAAAGGTTACAACAAATCCTAACAAGATACGTGACAAAGATTACATTTTCAACGTTTATTACATGGGTTACCAGTTACCACCCCACTTCGGAATTCATGTTCGTTTTGTGTTAGTACATTTGTGTAAAATACATTTATTCTGACAGATATAATTATGGATACCTGATAGGCACTTTATTTGTAAATGAACACTCAATCTCGTCAAGTGTACACAGTAAACTTTGATTCGCTAAATTCGGGACTCTTCTAATTTTCTGAGAACAATGGAAACATTAATTTTTACAAGCATCAATCAGAGAAGTTCATTTTTATTATTTATTATTTCCCTAAATGGTAGAAAATGTATAGAAATCAGGCACAAGTGCACAAGACGCAGAACATGTTACAAAGTTACAATTCTTGCAAAATAAGTGTACGGTACAAGTAAATAAATGATACTGTATGATGTACATTCTTTTATAATGCTAATTAAGTTTAGTACCAATAAAGTGTGGGAGGCTGAAAATACTAACAGTCGTCTTCCACACAAGTAACTACTACTAGATTGTGGAATTGTGGTACATTTGACTATCTTGTGATTTCTTTCACTTGTACTCGTTTGTCATTTCGTGCATGGTGGATAGTATTTATTTGCATACCCTTGTAAAATTTTCCAACATCAAAAATAAATGTTGAAAAGCAGTCCGAATTTTAATAACAAACTTCATTCCCCGTCGAAATATTTGTCTAAAACATTCGACAAAAATACTGATTCCACAGATCAAAATCCCAATTAGGTACACATAGAACACTGTCACTATGTTTGAAGAGTAGAAGCTTAATCTTCTAACTCTGACTGTCTGACTTCTTCCGTCTGAAATCGTCCTTTGCTATCATGTGTGTATTTCATGAGCTTTCTTTCATCCAACACTTGACGCCATTTTTCAAGCAATCCGGACACAACCAACAATTGAAGTCGTTCTTTCAAAATTCCTCCATCTTGGGGAAGTGGTTCAATCTCGAAACCAACATTTGATTCCATGTTTCCATGAATTTTTCTTTCCCTTTGTACATTCGAACATTATTTTCATTGTCAAATTTTTTGAGCCTCTGCAATGCTATGTCCATTTCTGAGGTGAGGTCGACGTATGCGGATTTATTGCAATTTAAGATTTCGGGTTGTTGAACGAGTTTCCAATTTTCTGGTATCCCGAGTCGTGAGTACAAACTTGTACATAATTTGCTATCCTGGTCGATTGATTTGTTAATACGTTTGAGATCCCCAGAGAAAATTAAAGCCTTTGCGAAACCAGTGTTATTCACAGCGTAAGGAGTGCAATCGTAATTTTCTCGTCCTTCATTGTCCGTAAAAGAAAAAATGGAAAAGTCAATTATTAGGCGTTCTGTGTTGCAAATGTAGAATTGTAGAGTATAGTCATGTCCAAAACTGGCGTAAATGGTATATTTCTCAGCAGCAAGTTCAGCAAATGTCTCAAGCTTAGATGGTGGAGTTGGAGATGTTAAATCTGTCACGACGATTCCCTTGTTAAGTTCCCTTTTTAAGAACTACAGCCACCATCAATAATGGACCAAAAATCCAAAGCGTTTGTCTTGCTCGGAAGTAAGTGCTCCTTCGTTAAACCCACATCTTGCTCGACCATCCAAGGAAATAACATGAAGTAGTAGATATTGGCATTGATATTTTTTAATTTGAAGAATAAATAGAGTGCGGTCAGTGCGGTGGCAACTATCAAGTTGAAAAAGACGATTGAAATCCATAAGTTTAATTGAAATTGTTTGGCAAAAGCGTAGAATGAGAATGTTTCTTTGATTCCATCACATGTCAAAAAATTGTAGCTGATTTCATGTGTTTTCACTGCATATGAAAATGAACTTGTGAATCGATTTACCAGTGGGTGAACAGGAGTCGTTATATGATTCTTAGGAATACACCACCGTATTTCCTCATCACATGTAGCCGTGGCATTGAAACCATTATGATAAACTGTCGAATTTGGAAATCCATGAGTCAGGAGGGAGAGAAAAATCATATTTTTCAATTTTGCATCGATAACTGTCTGAACAATATCAAGTTCGCTTGAGATGAAAAATGTATTTGAGTCCCAGGTCGCTTCAACTGAACAGAATACCTCGGGATCAGAGGCTTCAAAATTAAAACCACTTGTGTGCGAGACAACAATTTCTCTGTACAATTCATTCAATCTCGGGAGTGTAACATTTTTCCAGGACATATTGACAGCGGAACATCAATTCGTGTTCCAGATGATCTACACAGCACACCGGTAGCACCACCACTTTTCGTCGTGTAATTATGAAAATAAAATTTATGGAAATGGATTTTCGGAAACCCAACATCACACAAACTGGATTGAGGTCTGTTCGAAATTTCCCAATCGCGAAAGGTGTGAAAAATGAAATTTGTGTTAGTCTGTGTTGAATGTCGTACCTCATTAAATTCCTGTTTTTCCACGGGCATTTCTTCGTCATAATAAAGAATTTCCGAATTTGAATGATCCTCTAAATAAAGTCCACTGAGGTCATTCAAAATGTCCTCTTTCAGATTACTGGGAATGTGAACGATTATTGACAATTGTAACTTCTGTTTAGAAATACAATCTCTGTCAGACAAGCACGAAATGGGTCCAAATATGGATTAAAATCCAGTTGTTCCAAGAAGCCTGAAGAAGAATCTGAAGCCACACCGTCAACATTATTACGAAATGTGTTGAAGGAAATTAAGATTCTGAGAATCACAGAGAAAATATTGAGGGTACCATTTCCCTACAATTAGATGAAGACTTTTGTTTCTTGTTTGTAAGTCTGGAAAGTAAAAAGGACACTCAATCAATTCAATGGAAACGATTAACCTGAAGAGCTGCTCGACATAAAATGAACGCTGTTCGATTACGACGTATGATATTGATTGATTGAATCCTGCTTATCCAAATCCTTAAGGATTTGATTTGATATTTCAATCGTGACAAACATCATGCATTATTAAATCAGCATTAGCGATCACGATATCAATCCTTCATTAAAAGAAACAGTTATACAAGGTACATAATGTGAATTGGTGTTTCACCAAGCAAATAATACGTTTTAATTTTGCAGTGGGTGGGTCTCAGGGATCTCGAATAAACACGCAATGCCATATGTTGCAAGCACATTTCAGCGTATTACAATTACTAGTATTAGATGTTCATAGACAGAGAAGAAAACTCTTGATGAGTGATACTGTACACCGTATTGTCTAGAACAGGGCAAAACTAGGTAAGAATAAAACAGGATTATAACAAAATGGCAGGAGTAGAATCGCAACCTTGTTCGTATTCTTTCTTTAATTGGTTTTATGAATGTATGTAATAATGGATGAGGAATTATCATTAGTCGAACTCTAGTATCACTCATTTTGCAATTTATCGCCAATTTTAGACTTTACACCTTCAGACCGATCACCTTACCGGATTTTGAGTAAGAAAATGTTACTACTAGAATTTCCATGACGCACAGGAACGTAGACCCTGACGAACACGCATACGTGGCTGATACTCTGAACGCACAATAAAAGCAATGATTAAGGCAATGAATAAATTAACACCCATAATTGGTACTTTGGCTTTGTCTACTTACATACATTAATGTTGACTGTGTTGTGAACATAAACACTGATTCATCCTTATGGAATAATACAGCGAAACCTGTCCATATGCGACCACCTGGAACTTGGAGAGTGTGGTCGGCCTAGAGTACTGCATGATTCCAAGGTGATCTGCCTGCATCTCCAGATCAAATGTAAAAGTCTCGAGCGTCTACATATACAAGACGGCCAAGGCCATATATTTTTTTTCCAGGCCTTTCTTACCCGGTCGGATAAGTGAATTTCATTAAACACCTCTTTACAATAATAGAATAAATTGACACATTGGATTTTACTCTCTTGAATATTACACGATGAGTGTCACTGTGTGCGTCAACGATTTCGTCCAGGATTGTTTTTGTCGTACCACACTAATTAAGAAAGCCAATAACAATACAAAATTTCAAGTAAAAATCTTATGGTGAAAACCTTGAATACATTGTGCCCTCGTAAAATCGTATTGTTATTTGTTATGTCGCCAAGTCCGCGCCCATCAACCTCCACACCCCAATAACTAACTGCTGTCTGTATTGTTCAGCAGAAATATTAAGATTTAATAGCCTCTGTCATAGTCGTTAAAAGACTCCACTTCCTAATTTTAAATCAGATGACGCTTGGCGAGTCCTCACGGAACTGACTTTAAATCTTCTAATTATTTTAATACTGTGAGAAATATTCAAACTCCAAGTTGGGTGACTCAAATTTTATGGATTTGTTGTTTTTCTCCGATCCTCCAATCCTCCTTAAAACTCCGAAGCACTCTTCATATTTCAAACACTTCTCAACAGAACTCCTAAGCAAACACAACTATCTCTTACTGAAGTAAACTGAAGTAAAGAAATACCTTCTGAAAATCTACTTCAAAAATCTGAATTTTGAAAATATCAAAATCCAAAATTTTCACTACATATTTTTTTCAAAACCAAAATCAAAAACAAAATGGCGATCGATACATTGACAAGAGCGAAGTTGGAAGAAGTTATTGTCGTTCCTAGAAGATTGGAGGCGGAATTTTTTGGAAACCAGGATAATAAGGACGCCAATACCTTACTTGACCCCCCGTCCGCCTCCGGATGGTTTTCCGTATACTGCATTGGAATCCTATTGGTCACCGTTATCCTGATACTCGTAGCAGTCACACTTTTCATCGTTGAGTCCAAAGAATCTGATGGATTCGAAATTTTGAATGGGAGAACAACTGGGGTTGGTGTAAAGGCAATGCTTACTCCGGATCAGAGCCAAGACAATGGACCACATTACAGCTAAACGGTGGATACAGAAATCGGCAATGTCATCAGCAGTCCGGGACCCGATTCTGAATTTCAAAATATTTTCAGAGTTTGAAAATATTGTCTCGAATGGATCTCGAAGGAATCACAGATACAGAATTTCATTTCTTCGGTTTGGATGCCCGGAGATTCGAGAACCGTCTGAACGAGTTATCCAGCGCTTTCGTTAAATCAGCCAAGATGTTGCAGCGTTGGATGAGATGTATTTATTTGTAATACTTACACAGAAAGCAATATATATTTTTTCACTACAAGATTTTTAAGCTTGCATAAACACAATAGTTTATGAATGATTTTGAAAATCATGGAAGACTGATTAAAAAAAACAAATATTCTGTCAGTAAAATATGTTTGATTCAAAAGTCATTTGCATCATAAAATAGTACTTATTTATCACACACAGCTAGAAATGTAGGTGACAATTAAAAATGTATGTTATAGGTACACTACAACCGCTTATAGTTGCATGAATTCACTAATACTGTCAAATTCTGATTACCTTAAGATTCTTCAATTTCAAAATTTTGGAAATTGGGAACAATCGTTTCCACCCAAGCTGCATTTATTCCTATATTTCATACCAAGGCCAAATGACATGAAAACAATTTTCACATTCTTTTTGAATTAAATCAAACAAATATTTGAATGAATTATTGTGAATTTGAGTTACGAATATTCAGTTCATCCGGAGTGTTCATTAATTGAACAAGAATGAACCCTTATTTTGTTGTATAATACACTTAATGCAGTACATACATAATTTAATTAGATTTAATAATTATTGAACGTACCTTGAAAATATTCCTCTGCTTTACCGGAGTCTTCAGTGCAAATCGACGTCTAAAACTCTGAATATTTAATCATGTCATTTTGTACTTTTAATTATTCTGTCACAATTCACTTTTCTCAGGCTGGTCTTTGCTGACAACAAAACTACCAAAAAATCTCCCAGAATGTTTCCCTACGACGGATGTTAATTGATGAGAGTATACTTTCGGTGACAGCTAATACTCGAAAACATATGATTTTAGATTTCATACCATTTCAGTATTTTCAGTCAAGTTTCAGACGCGCTGCGCTGGGACGGCTTGGTTTATTTCTCATATTTTAGATGCCCATATGATTCTATAAAAAGACGAAACGAGTGAGATTTTCTAATATTTTGCATAACATTTATTCGAAAGTTTAAAAAGTTCAAATCACAATTTTCAAAATATAAATCGGGTTTTTCCCTAAGAAAGAATTGGATCCCGTCCTAACTGTTTTATTCTATCTTTAGTTTTAAGTACATATGAAAAATAAATCGGACAACTTTTAACAACATTTCTCTCGCCAGGAAACAAGGTAAAATGTTGATTGTATTGTTATTGCGGATTGCGGAGAGTATCTATCAGTCACAAAACAACCGCATATGATTGGTAGGATGCGCAAAGGAATGTTGAGTGCCTTGATATGTAAGTCGTTTAACGAGAATTCGAGAGGAAATTATTTCCTGCTAACAGTTGGATGGAATGTGAATTGCTTTGTCAATTTTGTGTAGATTCGATCCTCTACATTTTCACACACTGAAATATTTATTGAACGTTAATTGAACTCGTTGGACATACATAATACATACATTACAATTTTCTACATTTTTTTCTAATTTTTTTGTTCTACATTTTCGGATCTGTCATATACACATTAGAGCAATAAGTTTTTATTCGAGAAGAATTTTCCGATCTATTCAATCATTTACATAGCTATGTAAATGATTGAATAGATCGGGCTCTCTGAATATAAAGTTATAGTAGCTTATGTTAACATGATTTGGAAAATTAAAATGGACACAGGCAGTGAGGGGCCGGGGACTCTGTACCAGTTAAAACTACATTAGCAGTGAGCAGCATACATAAAACCTGAATTTTCTCAAACTAAAGTCGGAAACACCTCTAATTCCAGATTTGCGGTATTCGTGAATGCTGTACGCGGCGTTCGTGGTCAATCGACTAAAAGGCCACTGTAGAACACCGAATAGAGCACGACACTTTGTAAATGGCCATAACTCCATTTGTCTTGTTCATCCAGGTGTTGACCCCGGGACTCCTTCATGTGTATATTGTTCCGAGTATTTTGGCAATTTCTGAGCTTTCGTGGGATTAAACCGCCGCGCGCCGCCATATTCAGAGATAATGGGATATGAGAAGCGCCACTAGACTACAATGACATGTTACACGCTGGAGAAGAAATACTTTTTAAGAAATGTTCCATTATAATATATTTTCAGCGTAAATCCAGAATTAAATTAGAAACTTGGATTGAATCTCGTGGAGGTAACTCTAATCAGAGTCATAATTCAGTGCAAATGGAATGGGATTTCACGGGATACGTAACCGATCATAGTTCTCTGGTGATAAACTAGATATCTTTTCGCTGCTTGCTTGGCCCGTTAATCCTACATCGGAATGTATAAAAATTTAGGGTACCCCCCTCCCTATAATATTGGAGTGGCCTTTCCCGTACAACTGAAATTTCACTGCGATGATATTTGGATGGTTTGAACCGATTTTGGTTTGGCTCGAATCCCAAGGGCCACCAACTCTTTGGATTTTCAGGATTGCCTCAGTGTTCGGTGTCCATGCCTTCGGCGGATATGGAAAACAATGCATGTTGTGAATATGATTGCCCTGATGTATTCTGAAACTAAGCAAGTGAAGTATACGCTCAAAGTGGTAAGGTCACCAAATAAAAAACCAGTACCATTATTGTATGGTAACAACAATGCACCAAACATAGTTGACAATTATACATATCTGTACTGCGTCGTTGTCTGATCTGAACTGGGTTGAGAATACAAATGTGCATGGACTTTCAATGTTCTGAAAACTTGTTGTGGGTAAAAATATTTTACTAATTAGCCTCTTACAAATTGCTCCCTTGCCATATTTTAAACCGGGTATGAATTATATATAAGTTTAAAGCACTGGGAACATGCTAAGATGTATAGTACTTTCAAAATTTCCGTGACGCAAATAGAAATGTTATTGTTCTCTGAGGCAAACCCATTAGCTGACGCAAACAAGGTCGTGAATAAATTAAATCATCTCTATTGTTTGCAATAATGTATTTTTTACGTTAAATACAAACGTGCGAAAATTGAAATAAGTTGTTTTCACTTTGGGTTTGACTGTTCTGTAATTTCCTATAATTTTTTTAAAAGCACCTAAAAATTAATCTTCCGATCTCTCAGAGACAAATTTTCTAAAAACAAACCAAGGACACACGATTAAAAACTAGCAACTACTAGAATTTTAATTTGACACACATAATTAAATGATAAGTATTAATGATTTTCTACGTATAATTGGGCACCTATGAACTTTAACCTGCAAAATTATTTGTCGGCCGACAATATTCATGGCTCTGCTCATTTTTGTCCAGTAAGATTTGAAAGTAAATTGAAACTTTAGATAATTCTTGTCCATAATATTATTAAATGTAGTTTTAGTAAGATGTGCGAGTGTTCGTCTTAACGCGTACCACAAAATAATTGTCATCCCTATGTAACGTCGTAAGATTTACATAATGTTCTAAGGTAATTGTACTTCCTAATCTTCCTGGCCAAAATATGTGAATAAGGAACTGATTTCAAATGACCTCATTATGTTAATAGTATTATCACCGGCCAAAGTCTAATGACCAATTTTGACTTCACCTCTCTCTTAAAACAGAGAAGATGGTCTTGTATTTCTAACATTTATTTCTGAATCTTCAGAGAAATTGTATCTACAATCTACTCCACAAACACACTAAAAAATCATAATGACAATACAAACGTTTGAGTCCGCAAATACCAAATTGAATGAAGTGATTGTGCTTCCAAAAAATTTACAACTGATGGAAGAAGTAACATTCAGTCCTGACAAATTGCAATTAGAAATCCTGGGTCAACAGAGTCATAGCCAAACCCAAAATGTCAACATATTCGCGGATAGACGACCAACAACCTCCAGTTGGTTCTCATCGTACTGTGTCGGAATTTTGTTGGCCGTCGTCATCTTGGTGGTGGTGGCTGTAACAATTTTCATCGTATTCTCGAATAAGTCTGATGGGGCTGAATTATTATCGTCGAGAACAACTGGTGTTGGAGTTAAAGCCATGCTCAGTCGTCCAGGGCAGCAAAGTTAACCAGCGAGATTGATTGAATGAAAGAGCTTCACCAAGACAATATTATCACCCAAAGAAAATCGACGACGATGTGAAAACCAGACTTAAGATGTGGGTGTCTCGAATCTCGATCTCTAAGACGAATCAATCATCAGCTGAACTCTGTACTTTTTATTCAGAGATTTTACATTTTTGTTAAATAATGTGTATTTTAAACTTGTGTATATAAGAAGCGAGACTTTAATGACCTTGCAAATGAGCGCTATTGAAAATAAACACGTATGAACAATTTATTTGTTTGCTCCAATGAATCTACGACTTCAGTACTAATTGAGAAATCGATTTTTCATTTCAATGCATCTCCAGTTTGAATTAGTAGTACTGAGTATAGTGGATTTGCTTTAATTGGATCCTGTAGTGTTTCTACTAAAATGGTATTTCTGCCAAATTCTAGCGATTTGTCTATTTTATTCAAAAACCAATGGGGATGTACTGTAGTATAACCACAAAAACAAATGGCGAGGGATTTCACCTGAGAAATCACCTCAAAGTTAGCTAAGGTTTGATTGAAGATTTTCACACTAATACCTTTACTATAAAATCACCAGAGTAGACTGATCTCAAGAGTATGTGAACGGGATCAGGGTTCTTACCGATAATGGGGTAATGATCAAGTTAGTCATAAAATTAAACTTTGCATGCGTACGTACGTTACGTCTACGTGTGGTTCAAAGGTATACTACACGGGATTTAGAGAAGTACATTTTCAGTAGCCATAATATTGAGTATCCTACCTGAATGACTTTCGTGTTTTTGAAAACTTCGTACAAGGTGGAACAGAATACAATAGTTAGTTTCTGATTCCCTTTCCATGTGGCATTTCTCAGCATGAGAGAGAATTAGAATGGAACAGTCAACCCTCAATTTTGACAGCTAATAATATGGACATGATGGACGTTTAACATTTATAACGATTTCAGGCGAGCTGTGTAAGAAGAGACATGTTTGTATTTGTATTTCTAGAAATGATCTTCCTATGCTGGAAGATGCATTCATAGAAACCGACGCATCGTTATCAATTGGCTTTGGCAGTATTATGTTGCGGTACGCTTTTATTAGTACGGTGAAATAAGTACCAATAAAATAACTATTGAGACTAACTGACCATTAAGATCAGTCATAGAATGGTGGCATGGTGTCTTCCAACAAGCAACAAACTGAAGTGTGCCTTCCCTTTTATTTTAACCTGCCATTTTAGTTCACCCTGTAATATGAGGGCTGGCCCAGAAGTAGACGGTTTTTTTGCACGCAAAAAAGACAGTTAATTCAGGAACACCCCGTATATTTGATGTTTTCTGATGAAATCAATTATTGGCTGCTGTCTTTACAACTTTTCGAATGTGCAAAATTCTACCTCCATTTATCAACATAATATTTAATGTTGTAAGTGAACGAAATTAAATACAGTTTCATAGAATGTGCACCCTACTTGATTTCTTCCTGAAATGAAAAGAGAAATGATATACGAATTCATTAAATTCTTTTATTTAAAACTCTAGTAGCATTGTATTTTTAATACTAACTACATAGTACAGATACAGATAAAACTGTGCATATTGGAGGGGCTAAAAATATTAAAATTATTAAAATTAGTCATTCTAATTCCCACGTCAAAAGTAATAATAAGGTAGTCAATAAAATTAACGGAACTATAGAGAACAAGGAACTTCGTGTTCACACAAAGCAGGCACACTAGTAAAAGTTATTCACAATAAAAATTCCAAAAGCACATCAGAATTATAATTAGAGTATATCACTATTATTACACTAATGTTGTTCTTGTTCACTAAATCGGTTAAAACTTACAATTATTGCGTTGATTTCTTGTAAAAGGAACTAACAGGAAGAACTTCACAATTAAAAAGATAACAATAAAAAAATTAATTTTGTGATACAGTGCTATCGTGAAACCCATTTGGCGACATTGTTGAGAAAATATTTCAAAACAAAATTATAAGAAAATGCG
>JAQIXO010001439.1:0-12413 GCA_034700305.1 Protaphorura armata | reverse complement strand
ATTCAACGGAAATCAAAAGCAATAAAAACATATTGACATTACATTCCAGTGAATTTTGACGACTGGTGTCTAGACTATGTGCATGTACTTATGTAGTGGTCTGGAAGCCTTTTATATGCAATAAATCCTCCATTGTATTTTAGAGGCATGGTGTATGGACCAAGTGATGAAATTAACGTTGTAAATGTAACTCGGTTAGGTAGGGTAGTAAGAAGGCTTGCATGCCATTACTATTACTAACTACACTTGTACTGGTTCGCCATTGTATGACATGACATGGTACGCTGGTGGGTTAAACTATTCTGAGTCATTCTTGAGTGTACAGTTGGGCAGAGGAGTACACATAACTCCTCTGCCCGATCTTCTTTTACTCTATAATCTTCAACGTTCCTTGATGGGATTATTGATTGTGTTTTTGTAGTATTCGGATCTGTACATATTGTAAATATTCTGACCTGTATGAACTGTATTTCCAATATGGTATGTAGAATTTTTGATTCCTTTAGAATCAAGACAGCTTTGTCTTTGTTGGGTTGAAAACAAAGTCTTATTCTTCCAGAGTGGACACACTTTAGTTGAATTAAAATGAGTGAAAAGTGAAAGCGTGAAAGTGCTGTGTTGTGTTAAGCGAGGGAGACAACTTTCACTAAATTTCACCAGAATCATGGTTGTAGTGAAGAAGAGTGTAAAAGAACCGTAAGTTGTTTTCTTCTTGAATTCTAACATTACAGTTTGCAATCTCTGGCGGTGAGTGCATGGTACAGAATGGTACATTGGCGGCAATGTGTTTGAATGAACGTAGAATTTAAGGAGATTATCTCCAAATCCAACATGTGGCTCGCTCGACTTGATTAAGTTGAGACTCAAAAAACTGCACATGGAAGCAATCAATATGCAAGCGCCTTTGATTATATTGAAATTAAATTAGTGGTTTACCCTTCCCAACCGCTAATAACTCGTTTCTTGAAAATAATTGCAGAGTCAGAGTCAGTCAGAGACCTAGAGTTGAAGTCGGAGTGCCAAAGACATTCAAGATGAGCGTTCTAAAAATGGAGTAACTCTACATCTCTCGTCTTCCTCATCCTCTCACTCCAAATACTCTTCGTTTCCTAAATTGCTCATCCACAATAAGGTCACGAGTCTTCTGATTTTGAACAATTTAACCTGATGAGGGGATCGAAGGGACGACGTGGCGGATAGTAAGAGTGAGAGTCGAAGAGAAAAAAAAAGGGCTTAAGTGTCGTTATATTATTACGGGCGTACTTACCCAAGAAACTCTTTGCACTCAATGGTTATGCTCAGTGCTACATGCTACAGTTATGTCCCCTCAACTCTCTTTGTCAATCCTTCAAAGAAATGGAATGATCTCAACTTCTCAATCTGACGGTAAGTCAACTTTTACCCAACTTTCACATGTTTTAACACCAAGGAGTTCTATAACAGATTTTGGTACCGAATTCTTTGAACTAATAGAAAGGTAACACTCCGTAGACCTCCCTTGTGACACGTCCCTGCATGATCCTATGAAATTTATCTGTGTGATATTTCCCCATAAATATGCAACACAATTTCATTTGAAACCGCGGCGCTGTGTATGTATTCCCCTGAAGAGACATGGTTTAGGTTTAGCTCCAGGAGTTGATAGCATCATGACAGGATGGCATGCATGGCCAGGTATTAAAGATTCTATTCCAATTCACATTCAACCTCACACCACACGCACACCTTGCCGAATGATAATTAGTTAATGGTGGTGTAGGTATTGTGTTAGTATTTTAATTATCTCAGAGTAAGGATAGGATAGCATAGGATAGGATTCATCACGGTTAGCCTCAGACGTCAACTAATTAATTTCACTATTCATGATCATGATGGTATGGACTGCAACGAACATTTCGATGGATTTCCTTGTCAGCTATTTCTTTCAATTGTACCTTATTTATTTTATTACTAATTCTGTGAATTCACCAGGCTTGAGTAGCTTATTGCAGTTCCCGTGCACGGCTGCTGTTGTGCAGAGTATTTTTCCACTGGATTTTTCGCGGACGAATTCAATGGAAATGAAAAGCAATAAAAACAAAACACGTTCACATACATTCCAGTCAAAAACGACTAGTATTGACTAGCTGAACACATGCATGTGTTGGTTTGGAAGCCTTTCATATGCAATAAACTTTCCATTGTAAGTGAGTGTAGGTGTAGGGACCAGGGAGTGACATTTCTCACTTTATTTCTTTATGCACAGACGCTTTGTTTCTTTCTTTAATTCTGGTGATGCATCATTATTTCTCTGTGCTAAATTTGAATGTCATTTCTTGCTGAACTCTCTTCATTTTTATTTTATCCGTTCAGATACGAACTGTACGCCACAGTAGTAATAAACTTCACACTTGGTCGGTGGTCTGGTAATGTAGTGAATGTGACAGTGGGTTTAATAGAGTCTGAGAAAGGAAGTCCATGACTTCATCACCATGATCTACTCAAAATTCAGATTTTAAATTCTAATCCATACACATACACCGTCGGTACAATTCTGTACCTATACGTGGCTGAAATATAAAATATATTTTGAAAAGATTTCACTTCAACTTAATTATACGAACGGATTTCCAATTTGTACGGAAATATTCCTGTGGCTTTCAAATTGCTGTACTCCAATATGAATTATCGAGGTAGGTTCGAATGAATTGAAATGAATCACTAGGGCACTATTAAAGAAACACTTCGTTTGCCGTAATACAAATTCTCACCTTTCACTAACAATAATAACTGTATTGCTATATAACTATGTAGGTATGCACATATTTTCTTCTCCATTGTCCATCATTTTTTTTCAAAAGTACGTTACTAACTTGGTGCAATTCCAAAAATTTGTAAAAAGTTAATTGATACTCCCTACAGATTTTTGGAATAAAAATAGGCAAAAATATTGTGAGATGTCTCCAGCGCATCGACGGCGCAATAGAACCGGGGGAAACCATTGCGCGGTCGATGCGCTGAAGACGCCTTACAATATTTTAGTCTGAAACTTTTTCTAAGCTGTCCATTATTGCTTAGAAGGGTTCATAGAGATAGGATTTTTCTGAAAAATATGACCATGCCTATTACATCCACTGCATCAGCCAGATGTCAGGAAAGGTCATCCCCATACCCACTGTATTGTAATCGGCTACCTTTCCTGGATGTGGCGTTTTAAACTCTCTCTCGGAATCTCACATATAACATTACGGGGAATTGACAGAGAAATGTCTGTGGGGGTGTTTCTTTAGGTTGACCTGCTGGATATAAAAGTATGGTTTTGATTCTGACCGCGACCAACATTTCGTGAGATTACCTTGTGAGCTATTTCTTTCAATTGTACCTTATTCGTATTATTACCAATTCGTTCAATTCACCAGGCTTGTGTAGCTTGCAGTTCCCGTGCATGGTTGCTGTTTTTACAGAGTACTTTTCCACTGGATGAATTCGACGGAAATCAAAAGCAATAAAAACAAAACACGTTCGCAAACATTCCAGTCATTTAACGGCTAGTAGTGACTAACCGAATACATGCATGTACTGGTTACCTTTCCTCTGCAATAAACTTTCCATTGTAAGTAAGTGTAGGTGTGGGGACCAGGGACCAGGGAGTGACATTTCACACTTTATTTATTTCTATACAGACGCTTTGTTTCTTTCTTTCATTCTGGTAATATATTATCTCTGTGCTAAATTTGAATGTCATTTCTTGGTTAACTCTCACCCCTTTTATTTTATCCGTTCAGATAAACTGTACGCCACAGTAAAAAGAAGGCTCACACTTGGTTTGGTGGTAACGTAGTGAATGTGACAGTGGTTTGAGAAGGACTTTTTCGCCAGGATCTACTTAAAATTCATAATTTCAATTCTAATCCACACACGTAACCCATATGGACAGTTCTGTGCCTATACGTGGCTGAAATAAAAAAAAATATATTTTGAGTAGATTTCACTCAACTCACTTTGACGAACGAATTTCCAATTTGTACGGAAATATTCCTGTTACTTTCAAATTACTGTACTCAAACATGAATTGTGGAGGTAGATAATTCGTATTGTCGTGAGGAATTGAACAATCCATAGTTAGTTAGAATCAGATTACATATTTTATTCTCTAGTTTAGTTTTATACATAGTTTGTTTTTAAAATCGTATCTAACATGGTTCCTTTACTAACCAGGCCGACTTTTCTTGGACACATGTTGGTGCACATTTAAAGGTGGACAAGAAACTCAATCCAAAATAAAACGAACGGTAAGCATCACGTAATCTCCGCTTTGTCATTTAACCCATTAAACCAACTTTACATTCTAACCAAATACAGCATTTTTTTGCAAAAGTCAATGTTTTCGATAATCAATTCGACGAATTATATACCCATATTATTCTTCTTTTATTTCAGGTCCTACTTATACCCTTGAAGGACGAACTTCGGGTGGATACCAGCGTAATTGTGATTAGCAGTCCGTTAGGCAACGTCAGAGAAATGCATTCGTGAGGCCGAGACAATGAAGTGGACATCATTCTCTACCAAGTGATTCGACGGGATCTGTGGGCACTGATCCAGCTTTAATCTAGGAGTACCAACACACATTAAAAGTAATGGAGTATTTACATTAGTTGTATAATTGTATCAAAGTAATAGTAGATATTATGTTGAATGTTCGCTTGCAACCATTGGTCAGGAGTGCGCATTTATGGGCCACAGCAGGGCACAGACACGTAGAGTTAAAATATACTCGGAAGTTATATAAAGTTCGTAAGGTGGTTCCTGAAGCTGAGCGCGACAACACGTGGCGCATTGTGACAAGGGATGTCCTTCAAAATGAATTATAGATTTTACAGAAGGCAAACTGGAAACACTTTTAAAGCAATGCTCTGCGCAATGTTTCTCAAAGCTCTAAAGCTTAGTGACAAAGTCCTAATGTTACGGGAATAATTATATTACGAGATACTTCACTGATGCAGTGTGGAGTTCGAGAGAAAATCAGACTTCAATTGAACGAAGCTTTAGCATTCTTGCTCTTTTCACCGCAGGACTCAAATTCCAAATCAAGGAACATGAGTGGGAAAATATTATTTAAGACTCCAGTGAATATTTCTCATTCTACTTTGTTCATACACTTTACCCACATAACACTGCGCTTTGCTACCGAAAATCAATTTGCAACTCAATTGGACTTCCTATGTTCATTTAGAAGTAACGTTGCAAAAAGAAATAGAATACATTATTGTTCTGGGTCTCTGGTACACTGAGATTCAGAGCTAATTTTTAATTTTAACTCATCTCAATGTTCAAAGTTCTTTTATTTAACATATTATGAGCGTAACATTCCCTAAAGCAATAAGAATGTGCATATTATTATATTGTAAATAATATATCAAGATAAAATCTTTTTCCATCCTTTCCATTCTTTTAAAGACTTATTAGGAGCAATTTTCTTAATTTGAATATTACTAATATTATGCCTATCATCTCCTTTTCTCCTTAGTGATACTGAAAAATTTCCCCCCGCTAATCCTTTAGTGTTTTTGGGGGTTCATTGGAATCTTCTTGAGGGTCATATTGCAATTTAGTTTTCTTCAGTCGATGAAATATTTTGATAGAAAATGTCTCGTGGTAAATTTTTCCAGGGTTGATCTCCACCGGAACCGGATCCTGAATTGCTCATCTTATCTAATCATATTTTATCTAATCCTTTAGTAACCCCTGCTCATGTTCAACCTGAACGATATTTTGGTTTTGCCTATGCAATTCTTCGATCAATTCCTAATTTTGGAGGAGTAATTGCCTTAGTTCTGCTATTAGTTCTTAGTTTCAATTTTATTTATTATACCTTTTCTCCCATATGATATACTTCGAAGAATACAATTTTTTCCATTAAAACAAATTACTTTCTGATTATTTATTAATATTGTAATCATATTAACTTGAATGTCTCGATTGATTCATCATTAGGCGTCACAGATTAATTCTTGGTAGATTTTGTAAATATAATTTTGACCTTAATTGTTCTTCACTATATGTACAAAATCTTGTAGTATGTCTTTCGATTATAACATATCTTTCACCAAATGTATCGTTAACATACCAGTTGAAAACGAGAACACAAAATGTTATAAAAGATATTGTCAGATTTTACTCCGATTTAAATTTTTATTTCACTCTGCTGATTTTTAGTAAGTTGATCAATCTAATACTGCTAGGTAGTGCCGATAAATATGCGGCTTATTAATTCCCACGAATACACCATAACGTACACACATTAAGCTAAAGTGCCGAGAAGTGGTGGCGGTGGCACTGAAGAGAAATAAAAAGTAATTCACATGTCACAACGATCATCATCATTTGATGAGAAAAGCAAAGGTGGAAGGCCGTTTCCAGTATTTGTTACTTCCTTTCGCCGTCGAGCACGTCTATTACTGAACCACACCTAGTCAAATAAAAAAAAGTCTCACACACTGGACCACTGGACAACAATCTTACTACTGAATCGTTATGGCGTGGAGTACGTGAATACAATAAAATCGGACCACGTCAGTTACGTTGGATAAGGACTTAATGTGCATGGCCACAAATTCTCTGGCGCGGTGGTATTTTTGAGATGTTGTAAAATGTTGGATACACTTTTCAAATTTACTTGACCGACTTCTTAATGCATTTCGATTTTTGAAAATATTGTATAAATTCCAATAGTTTAAAGTCTCAAAATACCGTGGCGCGTGAGTGTGCAGCGGACGGACAGCAATACCAATACTTACGGCAGCCTGGCTAACTTATGCAGATTAAGATATGACAATATACAAAATGTTTTCCAGAATTTTTTCAAGTAGTGATTTGAATGTCTGTAATATGTCTCTATGAACGTTCTACATAAAATGATGTTACGATAGCTCGACCGTTGGAGACTTTTGTAAGGTATTTTAGACTAACAAACCTGTAGTGAGTACTTCGCGATATATAGGTTAATGGTAAGTCCTGCACCATATTAAAAATCACCGGTTATTCCGCAAGGGAAATGTGGAACTGGGAACCCGAGCGCTCCGCTGTTCTGTCCATCCGCCTCGCGCGCTATATCTCCTCAGTTTTTCAATAGAAGAGGCGTGCTGGAACGCCTGTTTGCACGGAAACAAGTTCTCGAATTCTTACAGGCTGCCACTGAGTAAGAGGCAAACAATTTTATTTCCCACGCACTAATTGGCCTCCGGTTTTCACAAGTTTATAAGCAGGTAATCAGTTAATGCATTACACCGATTTTGCAAGTCGCGTTCCTAAACTGTCTTGAGGCAAGTTCATCTGTACTATTTGTGGTATTATCAAGTTCTGCGTTTACCAGCGTTTACAGCTTAAAAATTAAGTACAAACATTTTCTGGAGACGCATATCTTTTCAGGAATTCGCGCAGAATTCGACGTCATTCTGAAGATTGAGAAGGTCTTGGTGTATGGCCCTATTTCATTATATATGAATCAGTATATTGTTGGAATCATTGGTGACATTGTCGGAAGTATCGTGAAATATACCTTCAGGGGTTCTTGCTATTTCTCGGCAATGAAATCCAAGCTCAAGGCATCTCGGCTTAGTTGTTTGAATGTGCGCCTCACCAAATACTTCATTGAATTTCTTCGTTATTGTTCGTCTTAATTGAAAGTAGGATCAAAATTATGATTGACTCTCGAATAGCTCTCTGAACAAAGTTCGAATGCGTCTGACTTGAATACTGCGATCAATCCCGCGTGTTTCAAAGCTTTGGGCCATATTGTGTTTGGTATGTATCGGGTCTCAAGGATGAAGATGTTGCATTTGAGATGTAAGAGGCAATCTCTCAATATTTCACCTTTGTCCTATATATTTTTCTCATAAATCACATCCATCAGGAGAGTACTGTGAGTACAAAGCCTCTTGTCAAGGCCAGGGTTCGTTGCATAATGGGCAGTGATATTCTCGATTTCCTTTGATGAATGAATTTAGTAGTTTCTGTTCGACACCTGCATCCCAGGCACAAGTATACATACATACATATGATATCATTAGATTAAGGAAGAATGATTATGACGTTATATTAGATTAATCAGTAAATAATTAATTAGTAATTAATTAATTACTCTAAAGTGGGAAATCGTAAATAGATATATAAATATATATATTGTACATATAGATGTTGTTTTTGAAGTTGAAGTCCTTTTGTTGTCGTGAAGAGTTTGCTCTACCTATTCATCCTAATATCCGGTGTCCTCTACGCTACCTGTACATCTACATCTACTCCTCCTATGTACTGTATTTCTCACCTCAATCAATCTAAACCCTAAACCTCAACACAATTTGTTCAAACAAATTAAAATTCAAATAGAAACAAAATACATCTGTGCCTTGAGAAGCAAATTCAAATTCAGATCTCTTCAGCCCAAATGCCAATTTATTCGTTTTTTTTTCTTCAAATTACAAGAACAAATTATTTTGGAATTTAGAATTGAAGTCGAATTATTATTTATGTATTAGATTTATTTATGAATTTTGTAATTTAATGAGAAGAGAGAGAGAGTTGTAAGAGAGCCCATCTGTTGACAATAGTGTTAACGACAAGGTCCGTTCCTTTTCCTCCCAAAAGGGTGGTAATCCATGAGGGTGCCGCAGTTGGTTTCTTAGTAGTCGTGGTCGTAGTAGTGGTTTGATCATCAGGCTTGTTAGTCGTTGTGGTCCCAGCTGTAGGTATTTCGGGATGCAGTACCCTCCCCCATACCCAGTCATCTCTTCCTCCATTTTGCTTCTTCTCAGACTCTCGTCAGTCAGTCAGTCAGTCTCAATCTCAGTAAAAAATTTGTTTCATCAAATTCTGATAAATCCAATTTACAAGACAATTAACAGGACAAGTTACAATTAACAAGAGAAATTTAGATTATTTGACAATCATTTCAAAACGTAGGAGGATTTTTTCAAGTCTGCTGGATGTACTGGAGAGATTTACACCTGGAATAAATTATGAAACAGAACTGAAACACGTTTACTTTGGTCGCGATAACGTAATCCTCTAAAATTTGTAGTTTGTAGTAATTATAGGAAATTTATGCTTAATGTTTTCGTCAACAGTCGTGCAGATTGATTGGATTGCACGTTTGGCATTTTGCATTACACTAAATTGTGGAAATGCGTCATAATGGAATTCGGCAGGGCGTCCTGCAGCAGACTTAAGCAGCAGGCATAGTAAGAATATATAGCAAAAGTTAATTAACTTCTACTTCCAGTACTATCTCCCCGCGTCAGTCAAAAGGTTCTTCATGAATGGAGAGACATTTGCTCGTCGGAATGACATTGTTGCAGAAAATAGTAGTCTGGGGTAAGTGGATCAAATACAAATAAATAATCAACAACGTTAAACGTTTAGTTTAATACTTAAGAATATAGCAAACGCAAGAGGTAGCCACTGACCTTATGTCCACACCCGTCCCTAGTCACTGTAATCGGAGTACAACCGACTCCATCCTGCCACAAATAGTCATAGCAAGTATGACCGCACGGCTGCATTTGTCTGCATCTTTCATGGTTTGCCATCTCTGGATTTCCATTGGTTTTGCTATCTCCAAAACGCACCACTTTGCTTGAGCGTTTCTCCAAATCTCTAGTATAAATACGTAGTGTACGAGAGAGTGCAACTTCGTATTCCTCTTTAGTAGGGACGTAATTTGGAGCGAATTTCCCTGAAATAAAATGCAAAATTTTAGTTCACACGTAAATGTAGGAATTGACGAGCACAGTCGAATATGCAAAAATAGTAACTTATGTGCTCCTTTAACCCGAAATCAACAGAACCCACCAGTTGTCCAACATGTCGACTTTACAATTTTACTCATTATGGATGGATAAATGAATGATAAGGATCCAATCACAACGGCTAAGGCGAGACTGACGACGAGTTTTTCAATTTTTTTTTGCTTATGTAAGTTTGATATGCTTTTGTACCTGGCTAGCAGGGGTGTGTGTATAATGTCGACAATTCGAAAAGTCCAACTGATGGGAACTGGTCGAGTTGTGGACTCTTGTACAAGGAACTATTTTTTGACCTTACTTTTCTGCTCAATACTTAACCTGTAGTGACTACTACAACTGCAATTTCAACTGTTTTCTAATATTATATATTACTAGGGCCTAGTTAAACTATAATCTAGTTTATGAATTTCCTTTCTGAATGCCTAGTTCGAATTTACTTACATCGCCGGTGAGTTGTAGACCGGTTCGTAAATTGTTAACAATCCTATCCTTCCAGTAGCAGTGTATTATTAGTATCAGCAATGATAATGCAGTGGGACATGCATGTCTTTGACTGTTTTGGTAAGAGAGGTTTATATATGTGGTCGATCGATTTCAACATTAATATTATGTATTTAGTAAAAGTTATATGCCACAGGGCGTTCTTTTCAGAATTTTTTGAATTCTGATTAGTCGTACCTGGAAATCGGTTTAGAATACTTCGCATGTGTGACCTGATAGGCAAAACCCTACTTGCCGATGTCAATGTCGACCGCTCTCGTGGTTGCAGGCATTTCGTTGTTTTCTTCATCTCTTGCGCTAATTGATTCCTTCAGCCAAAGTAGAAATAAATTCGGGAGTCTCAGTGGCTGTCACCACATTTTCAATGACCCGAGTTGTGGCGTCTGGTGTGTCCAAACAGTTTGACGATACGCTTAGTATCAGGTTATCAGCCTGAAAGCATTATCAGTGCTTTCAACAGTTGCACTTCCCACGCAAGTTCCAGGGTACATATCTATTCACCAGACGATTACCATGGCACAAGCTTTAAAAACAATAACTATGTTACCTCTGTTCATACCCAGATAAACCCATAGGTTTTGAACCACACTTTTATATTTGTACTTGTCTTGTGTTGTGTATTTAGTTTTTAAATATGAGAAATCCATTCAATTCAGTAAAAATTTGTCAAATCTTGCCTTACAGGTTTTCCCAGGTTCGAGCGTGGAGATCTTTTAGATGGATTTAACTTGCGGATATCACGGTTATTCTAGTTAGTACAGAGTCTAGTTAGGTAGTTAGTACAAATTTGAATTATCAGTCAAATATTCATACTTACGACCCCGACAGGTATTCGAGCACGCGTTCGTGAGATGGAAATTTGTATAATATAAGAAAGATTTATAGCTTAATGTCGTCATCATGCCACGTTAGACAGTAGATTACCCAGTCTTTGTTGTATCTCTTGTCACATGCCTTCTTCGTAGTTTTAGTAGGTGTGGTGGTGGAGTCCTGACGCCAGGTAACTGTAAGCTAAAACAAAACATGTTGAAGCCATATGACTTAAATTAATTTAATGTTAAATCACAATTTGATAATTTCGCCTGTCAACTTTTGACTTACCGTCCGCACTGCGCAACAACTGGTGAACAAGGAGCAAATGTGACTTGCCCAGTTGAGTTGGGTTACAAGCCCTCCTGACCCTTTCCTCCCACAGCACAAGAAAAATTTGCTTCAAACAAGTCCATTTCCTCCTCACTCTCCTCCTCTGGCTCATATTGACTTCTACGTCCACGACGTCCTTCACGCCCTGTGTGAGGTTCATCGTATATTAGACCGGTTCGGAAACCTCTAGCAGTTCAAATTCAGTATCCGCAACTTCTTCGCGTCCGTGTGTCATTCGACACAGTAAGTACTCCAGCATATTCACAACAATATCAAGAAGGCCTCTTTGGGCATACATGTCGTCTTGCTTGGCATGGATGAGATTCCGCATGTCGTCTATGACTTCTTTGCAGTGTTCGAATTTGTTTAACAATTCCTTGGTTGGTCGTTTTGCTTTGACTAAACAATTACCGATAGGAATCAACAATCTGAGCAATCCATAAGTCTTCGCGTACACCTTGAACCAAATAGTTTTAAGCAAGTGCTTTCATTTTAATTATTGGAAGTGGTTCCATCTGTATAACATTAGGGGGCGATAAGTCTTTCAACGTTATGATTTTGTATTCCGACCTCTCTGGAGCGCAAGTCAAAGCGGAACACCTCTTATATCTATGCTGGCTATGCTGCTATAGCTATGCTGCTCTTATAGCTGTATCGGGACGATGTAGAAGCTCTTTATAAAGAAGTACGTAATGGATCTAAAGGATATGTGTATCCATCTATCGACCATTTTTTTAAATAATGCAATTTGTATCAATTGTTATGTTGCCAATGAACTGGCTCACATGATATCTTTTCTTCATATTCTCGTAGTAATACTTTAGAGGTTGAGGAAAAAAATTTTCACTATATTTTAACATTAGGTACATGTAAGAGTTGTTTTTAGGAGTTTTTGGTGTCATAAGATGGTGGTCAATGTACACGCTAATTTGTTACTGAATCACTTATTTTTATTTGTTATGATATTATTTTGTTCCATTATAATTT
>JAQIXO010001438.1:0-12414 GCA_034700305.1 Protaphorura armata | reverse complement strand
GTCAAAGTCTTAGAATGACCTGAAAAAGATTTTGGTGAGGTCAAATGTGGCATCCGGTGACCTTTGATAACCCATGGCTTAATGGTCCCTCAAAAAAATTTAATTTTTGACAAAAAGTCAAAGTCTTAGAATGACCTGAAAAAGATTTTGGTGACGTCAAATTCATAACTCGAGTGGTTAATCAAGTCTGTTCAAATATTTAATAATTCCACAGCTGCAGTCTTGTGAATCTCATACATATGTACATAAGTAGTTCATAGTTCATAATAAGTTCATAATAAATAATAGTTCAATTGTACAAATAGTAGTAGCTCGTGTAATTATTATTATGTGTATGTAATTTTTAAGGTTCCATAGTCATAAATATTTTGAATTATTGCTCTTCATCTGTGTCTGTTTCTTCATCCTTCCGTTTTTCAGTTTCGGTCTCTTTCCCGTCGTCTTTCTCTGTCTCTGTCTCTTTTTCTTCTTCTAAATCTGTCTCCTTTTGTTTTTTCTCCAATCCGTTTTCCTCCCTCTCCTTAGCCTCCATTTCTTCTCTTTCTTTTGCTTCCCTCTTAATTCTATTCCGCTCTCTTTCCTTGCGTACACGCTCCGCACGATCTTTTATCTTAGCCTCCCTAATGTTTGTCAAAATTCGTCTTTTCGCAGCTTCATTTTTCTGGGCCATCATTAGTTTGAATTTTCTTTCTTTCTCTTGCTCCATCTTTGCAGCCAACATGGCCTTCTTACGAGGAGAAACTGGATATCCTATATACACATGTAAAATAAACATTTTAATGGACGAAACGGTGAGATTGTATTTATGACAATTGCAAATTAATTATTTGGAGAAGTGAAATTAATTATCTAATGTGTATTTGATGCCTTAGAATAATTTATGTTCAATAATTCTAGCGGTTTGCACTAATTACAGTATAGAACTTCTATGGATTATGTATATTGAGACCTAGTAATTTACCTAATGGCATGGGGAATAAAACTATTCGCATATTTCCCAATAATGCATTCTCCTGCTCATCATCAGCCCAATCTTGAGGTACACTGTAGGAGCAATGAGCAATCGGCTCGGAATTCGCTGCATTCCCAACATTAGATTGAGAGGCATCTGGTTGCGGCTCAGCATTTCCGTCCGGTTCATTGGAATCAGTCTCTTCTGAATTGTCCATATCCATGGGCAATTCATCGTCAGATTGGTCTTGTTTATTATCATCCATCTGTGCATATCATTATAATTCACGTGAATAAGCGAGATAATAATGAACATAGGTTAATTGCAGCTCAATATTTAATATGAAAAAGCATTCTGAAGCAAGAAAAACCAGGTGCTTGTAAAGCAAAAGAAGCAACCGTTATAATAAAATGCCAATGATAATTCCAATGTCAAATTCGTGCAATAGTTATACGTAGAAGTTTGTGACAAGAAATAGCATCCAGAAAAAACTACGCGAGGACTTGATGAGTAGTAGAAGATACAATTGATTAGCGGAAACGATTGAAAATAGTATTCTGTGTATAGAAGAAAATAAAATGCATTCAAGAGTGTATATAAGAATTGAAATTAGTTTATTTGGCAGTTCCGAAGAATGTTAAAGTAAATTAGAATGGAAACAAAGATATTCGCAGTAAACATGGCACGGAAATCAATTAATTAAAAGGAGCCAAAAACTGATTAGTGACAACCTCAAATTTTTCGTGTACAAATTTCAGGTACATTTTGTAATTGTCGTAAGCCGGCTCAACCTTTGCGGAGACTAACAGAAAGAGATACATAAAATCTGGATTTCCTGTGTTAAATTTTCTGAACATTATTTCGATGTCCCACGGAACCCAGTACTCGTCCTCAGATGGCGGTAACAACTCCCAGTACTTCTTCACAAACTCGTATTTTTCAGACAGACTCACAAGATGGATGTTAAAATCAGCGTGCCCAAATTGATCGTACATATTATTGTATTCCATTTTGATGTGATGAAAGTACTAGAATTAAAAATAAGCGTTGTCGTAAACTTAGAATGAAATATGTCGTAAACAATCAAATACTATTCTGTAGTTACTTTCCAAAAATTTGTAGAATAGGTCCTTGCTTTTAACCTTAATGGCGTGTATGAAAAATCACGTGTAAACTCTCCAGAATGGTGCACAGAGTTATCAAATTTAGACATCCTTAGCTAAAATTCAAGAAAATGGTAGATGATTGGGTTTGTTAATATAAGTCAAGCAAGTTTGAAAGCGATTTGCATGAATTAGTATTGAGAACTAGTAAGCATTTAGTCATAATGAGTAAGAGTGGAATCTTATGAATTGTGCCTCAGATTATAATGGTACGATCAAGCGCCAAGATTTGTAATTATAACGAAAACAGTTCAAGGGTAGAATTGGCAAGAAAAACGATTTATTGTTGCACCAAACAATTTTATAGAAGTGTGTTGACAACAAATCTAATATTCAGGAGCTTCTGAAATCCGTATTTCCTTCTGGATAATCCAACTCGTGTGTGCAACAACTTTATCCAGTTTTGCTCTTGTGCATTTGTGATTAATGCAAGCATTTGTGGTCTTCAATGGGACTTTGCATATATTACAAATAAAAGCCCTCCAACTTTTCTTTCTTGGATTCTCTTCAGGACATATGTGGATGTCAAAATTTCGTACAGGAGGCACTGCGTGGTAGAAGTGATCGCTCATATTAACTTCGACGGTTTCTTGTTTTAAGAAACTGTCATTGTAGTCATGATGATCGTACATAGGCCACGGTTTTCCTTGCAGATCTTTCCCAAGTCCAGCACCACGAGCATAACCCCACTTATATGCAATTTTTGCTCCGTGGCCATAATCATCAATCAATTCTTGTTCCGATTTTGGAGGCGGTGTTAAGAATCCAATAAAAAACCGGTTTGGATTAATTTCGGGCGGCTTATCCTCAATCATTGAAGGTCGTACAAACCGGATCTTTTTGACAACCATTATCTGATCAAATATATGAAAGTATTAGCTGTAACATCAAGTTAGTCACAGAAAGACAGAAGTAATGTGAGACAAAATATTTCAACTACAGCGTATAACAAGCATACAACTCCAAAAGCCAATGAAATCGTTAAATGTGGTACAAACTATTCATAATCAAGACGCAGGATGAGTCAAAGTATTTGACAACTTTGTTGACTTCAAGTATTCGATTTTTATTACAGCAAATCATTGAATGCACCACAATAGGCTTTTACCTGTGCCTTGACACATACGACTGGAATTTCTACATAAATTAATGAGCCAAAGTTTTTTGTTTGTCCAGTCGTAGCCCCTTCTTCGTCTCTCTAGGTAGAAATATTTGTGAATTTAACGTTAACAAAAGAAATGAAATACAACCACCCATAATAACCCATAATTATTATTATTGAAAAGAAAATTGAATTAAATTTTTCTAATGAAACATTAAAAAAACTTAATTCTGGAGCATTCAACGGGAAAGGAGAGGAGCGTAGTATTCTGGTTTTCGTAGAAATAATGTACTGCTGTAGAATTGTTGATAAATTTACAATGATCAGATTGATGATAATATTATTCATAAAGTTGAATCGAAGTAAGTACAAGTCCTGGTAAAATTGAATAAGTCCTTAGCATATTTTTAAAATCCATGATGTATAGTACAATATGTACACGTAAAGAATTCAGAGTTGAAGAATTTCCTGGTACACTACATTTTGCGTGTAGTAGTAGTCGGTATGATCCAGTTGACATTCCGATCCCTCGGGTGGATTGTGGTCACATTCTGTTTCAACTCGGCCTTGTCCTCGGTGATCAAACACTTGAATCTTGAGAGATTGGAAGGTCCTTGCACGAGATAATGCAACGTATAGTTGACCATGAGAAAATACGGGCTTGTTTAAATAAACTCCAACTCTGTCCATTGTTTGACCTTGAGATTTATTCATTGTGATGACGAAGGCAATTCGGATTGGTAACTGAAATCGTTGCAAGTCGAATGGAAGTTTATCACAAGATGACAACTTAATTTTTGGAATAAACACCCTTTTCCCAACAAAACCAGCTGTAATGTTCTTGCAGTCCAATACATGTTCTGTCATGTTCATAATGACAAGTCGTGTTCCGTTGCAAAGTCCCTCTGGTGGATTCAAATTTGTCAATAACATTATAACTGTTCCTTTCTTGAGTACAAGGTGATGTCGAGGAAGTCCACTTGGAGTTTGAGCATGAAGGAATTCGGGTGGATAATTTGAAACTGCCATCAAATCCCCACCGGTCGCTGTATCCACACTTAAGAATTCCATTGCAGGGCCAGGCACAATTAACATAACACGTTCATTTAGAATAAAGGAATCATAATTCGTCGGACAAAGAATAACCTTGTGGTAATAGTCACCGTTACTGTTGTCAGAGGGAACTATGATTTGGTCACCAAAAATCTCGGTTATGAGAGACTTATCACAAGGAACAATACACTGAGATGGTAATTTCATGGCGTACTCTCCCATTCCCTCAATATGAAGAGTTCCGTTTCCAACTCCGAGCAGAAACTGTTCAAATTCTGGGTCTTGTGCGGCCCGCATATTCTTCGTTAGACTCATTGTTTTGAAGTGAGGCCAAAGACTTGATCTCTTAATGCTGGCTTCAATCATTTGAGATGCACTTCCGTTTTGGACGACAGGGAGTGTTTGTCTGAAATCTCCACCGAGCAAGAACACTTTTCCAGCAAATGGAACTGTGGAATTTCCATCCATGAACTGAAGGAATCTGTTGACGACGGAGATTGCGTGTCTATGGCTCATAGCAGCCTCGTCCCAAATAATCATGTTTGCTTCGTGAATGAGTCTCGCCTGCATTGAACTTGACACATGATTTGAAGTAGAGTTCTCATCGAAGTAAATTGGAATTTTAAATTGGGAATGTGCTGTGCGACCGCCTGGTAATTGAAGAGCTGCAATTCCACTGAAAGCTACACATATGACCTTCAAACCTTGGCCTCGGGCTTTGTGGTAGATTGCATTATATGTGGTTGTTTTCCCTGTCCCTATAATTTTAGTAAATATCAGTAAATATATTAAGAAAAAATAATGTAAGTTTTATAATTTAAAACCTGCAGGGCCATCAATGAAAAGACACTTTGCCCTTGGCGTCTTGTCTTTGATCAGGTCAAAGACATGATCTGCAATTTTCCTTTGATCTGAATTCAACAAATTCATTTCACTGTAACCTCTCTCCATTTCGTTGCAGATGTCAAGCAGATCATCACCAACAGGTCTCCTTGGTTCATCCAGTAAAAGGGCGTTAGGGTATGGGAGTTTAAAGTCAGACAAATCTGAATTATGGTAGACAAGCTGACGTTGTAGCAGTGAGAGACACATACTTTCCGCATATTCTTGTCTATTTTGAAAGTCGAAATCCATGGATAAATCAGCCTTGAATTCTTCCCATAGAGCTAATGCGTCAGTTGGTTGATTGTAATAGAGAATAATCACAAATAAATTCCTCAACTCTCTCGGTAGTTTAAATTTCGCAGCATCTCTCATGGTCAAATACCATTGCTTGTCATCTTCCAACAAACCCCTGGCGAAGCAAGCTTCTTTAAAAGTTTCGTAGACAATCCCATCATAAGTCCGAACATCTTCAAAAGTTGTGGGTCCTTTCACGTAGAGTAAAAGCATTCTCAAATGAAACCTCTCAGAATCTTTGGGATTTACAAAGTACATCCTGGGGATAATCTGCTCTCCAGAAGATTCGCGCTTTCGAGGTATCCATTCCATATTCAAACTGCCCTTAGTGAATCGATAATGATGTGGAATTTCCAAATAAGTATACTGCCTTGCTATTAAATACTCTTCATTTGGACCTGTTCCAACATTGTATTGAGAGCCAGGATTTTCTTCATTGAGCTTGAACCATGCCGTAAGAGTTGTTAACCTGTGTTCTGAATCCACATATGCGTTGAGTTCCATTCCAGCCTTCCAAATTATGTACTGCTCATCTGGCAGATGTACAGCAAGTCGATAAATTACATGAGAATGCCCGTGCATTTGAAACCCAAACAAACGCCAAGAACTTTCACAAGAAGATAAATATCTTGTATTCAGATACACTTGAATTTCATCCCACTCTAGAGTCGGAACACGGTCGGGTGTAGCTCCAATGAGGCCTTCTAGTGGTACATCACTTTCATCTAAACACGGTTCATCATGACAAGGAACTGCAGGTTGAACTCGTGTAGGATCTTCTACAGTCTCTTGGCCAACTTCCATCGGAATTGTATCCGTGTTTGCAGGGCGGCGATTTCCATCTGCGCGTAGTACAACACTGGCGCAGTCGTGACCTTTATGTATGTATTTAAACAGATATATTAACGACTTTATTGACGCACAAAATTCTGTGTTCACGTGACAAGCGTACTTAAGTAGAAGATAAGGATTGTAAGGCACAACGTATGAATTATCTATTTCCTTTGGAACTCCGTTGAATTTCATTGTGATTGTATTGCCGTTTCTTCTTCGGCGGTAAACTGGATATCCGTTCACATCTGACATTGTGGATTCGCAGTAAGGTTTTGGAAACTTTTTAGAACAAATTCCATCCACCATACACGGTGATCGCTTTCTATAACCAGGCCCGCACGGTCCATGAATCATGTATTTCTTCACCAATTCGTATAGTATTGGATGCTTGTCCTTATCTGGAATCTCAGCGCACACGTATTTGTCAATCACACTAACATCTTCAATTTTGTCCTTCAGAATCAATGCTGTGTGGCAGTGAGGAAGTCCCCTTTTCTGGTACTCAACGACATAGACATAACCAGCTACTTCTCCAAACACTTGCGAGGTACAAATGTCCTTTAGAAACTCATCAAGTTTCATTTTGAATACTCGAGCAATAATGTCGGGACGATTTGCCACTTCTTCACTCTCGTCCAAAGCTGCTTGAATCTCCTTCCAAAATGGACTGCATGTCATCGTAATTAGAAAAGTTGGATTTCCGCATTTTGAAGCTATAGCCATAGAATCTTGATAGTTTTGGGCCATTGCTCTAGGCGATCCTTGGAATGTACTGGGTAATATGACCATTTTCCCAACTCTAGCATTCTGATCTTCCGCTTGTCTCTCAAGGTAATCCTGCAGACCTTTAAAAGTATCAGCTCGTAATATATCTTGATTGTGTTTTATGAAATCCAACTTATTGGATTCATCGTTGACGCCTGCGTTTACTACATACTGTTGAAATAGTTTCCCAGATCGATGAATTGCTGAGAATCCTTCACGATTTGCAAGACGGTAACAATAAAATTCTCGAACTGTTATTTTATTTCGAACTCTGGTGGCTCTCTCAGGGACATGAGGCATATCTGGTTTCCAGCCAAATTCTCCGTGTGGAAAAAGTAAAGGATAACACATTGGATCGCAGTTAGGATCCTTGCTACTAATTTGAGTTAACCCTCCTCCTCTTGCATAAAATATCAACTGACGTTCAGCTGCTGGTTGTCCATCATGAGTTCCTTCAAATAACGCTGCAATATCTGGAACCGTAGGTAAGTTATACCTCCCAGGGTGCCCCCCACTACTTGTTATCACCAAACGTACTTGAATAGGTGTTCTGCCTTCAGCCAGTGCAAGGGCCTCTTCGTTCTCTATGAGTTCATGCATTGTATGAAGTCCTTTAGCGTATGGATTTACTCGCATGATATACTCGTGAAGTGCCTTTAGTGTATTATATTGGCATCTTTTATTTCCGAATTTATCTTCATTTGAATGATGACTCATTCTTGCCTCTGTAGCCTCGTCCGCATCCAGAATGTAAAGTTGACCAAAACTTCGATCTTTTCCCTCTGGTGGGTATAATGTGGACTTGTAGTGGTAAAATCCACCTTGTACTCGAAAAACATAAGGGCCAACATTTGGAACAGGTCTCTGTTGAACAGGATTTCTCAAATCGGAACGCCATGAAACTGTAGCCATTGCACTATTGTAATGCCGAATATGTGTTCGCAAATTCTTCGAGGCAGCATTGTCCTCCGTCAAATAATTTCGAATTATGTCATCTGTGGGGTGTAAATCAGGAAGTCTAACTTTCCCATTTTGACAGCAAATAGAAAAATGCCCAGCTGTTTTTCTTTCCAATTCGAAATTTCGAGCAAGACAGAATTCACACTCTTTATCCATCAATCCAACATCAAATGGGAGAATGTCATTGTATGAGTCTTCATCACATGCAGCAACTGGAAAAGTGCGATCGTCAAGTGCAACATTGGCAGCGGTACGTCTTCTTCTAGCTCTATCTCTCGCATTACGTTCAAGTCTCTTAGCTTCTGCCCTCTCCTTCTTGGTCAATTTGCCGCGCTGCTTCGATGTCAAGACAAGCTCAGGTTCAGAATGTGTGTCTAAAGTATCCTCATCTTCATCAATATTCTCAAACAAAATGAGCAAATCTGCCAACTCTTCATCATTATAGACGGCGTCAGATTCAACTGTAGATATATTCGGCTGAGGAACAGTACGAAGTGAAGATGGAAGCGAAGAAGCTAATGGCCGCTGAGTTGATTTTGTTGTGTACTTTTTAACAATTTGTTCTACCAGGCGATTCATATCTAAGACATCGGATATTCCTTCACAAATGCGATAGAGTCTATCTTCTACATCCTGTTCTTCGCTCTCAGTACTTTGTACATCTTCCTGGTCTGCGGTAATATTATACAGCTCTCGTTGCTCGGGAGAAATATGAGACTGAATAAGATATCTCCATTGTCTAGGCCCTCCCATATTGCTATGAGTTTTGTTTTCCGCCTTCATCCATACTAATAAGGAATTAGCTAAGCAATTGTGTGATCTTTCTACTTCAGAATCCTCGCATAAACAAAAACCACATTTGTGGAGAGTGTCAAATTCTTGCGATGTAAGATTTTGTACGGTGGAAGTAACTACGGGCGCTATTTGCTGTGTAGATGTAGATTGCACGGCACAAGAATGAATATGCATATCCTCCGTTGTACCAAATAATTGTCTTCTCGTCTTCTTAGAAGCAGATTCCATCATCTTCCGCTCTGAACTTCTTTCCCTACGAGATTTCCTTTTACTACTTCCAGATGTACTCTTATCAGACGGGGATGTAGTTTGCAATTTCACTTCATTTTTCAGCCTTTCACTTCTACGAGGGGAACTGATAATATCAGACACGCATTGGGATTGTACATCCGCAATGTTCGAAGCTCTTTGTTTAGTAATAATTGAGGTACTATGTTGGTCAGAAGTACTTGTAGATTGTATTCCAGCAGTTATCGATGGGGGTATTTCAACTGGTCGTATAAGTTGTTCATTTGTTTCCATGGGGACAGGTAACGCTGATTTGATTTGTGCAGAAATATGTATTGCATCAGAAGGAAGATAACTTCGCAAAACTTGGAGAAGCCTTTCACTGTTTAATCTTCTCAAAAATAGTTTGACTCTCTTGTTTAGTGCACTTCCTCCCATTGTTGGACTTACTGTTACAACTAATGATCTCATTGCTGATTCGTTGTTAGTTAAGTCATCAACAGAGAGTCTTAAATCAAATGCAGTTTGAAGAACCTTCCGTCCATTGCACCGTGGCAATAATGTACCCGAATTATTCAGACAATAGCAGAATAAATTATCATGGGTGATTTTTAAATGAGCATCACTTAAATTGAGAACTGCTTGGGACTCGGCCATGTTGGTACTCTGGATAATACAACATAAAGGAAAAGATGCATAATGTACTTGTAATGACTAAGCAATGTGCATAAGGCTAAAGCGTACTCCAAAATAACTATTACAATTTAATAAAGACACACATCTGCCAAGTTCGCCATTGTCTAACAAATAAAACCGGAATGTGATACAAAAATCAATGCGTTCAAAACAGTTAATTTGTGCTTTATTAAATATTTCATTTAGACGAGAATTAAACGAGCGTAGTTACAAAAATATATTCACAGAAAAATATCGTGAGGACACAGCACCTGTCTTTGAACTTATCACCCAACCCACATTACTCATTGCAGACTTTCTTAGAGAATAGATCTCAAAAATACGTCATATACAAATGAACAAAGGAAAGCAAAAACAATTTTAAAGATTTTAAAATTTACTCTCCGTCGCTTCATCGGTAGCTTCATGAAAGTGATGTATTGAGCGAGTGACATGCCCTGACTGAATTTTGTATTTTGATGCGAAATTTACTAACGTCTATTTAATTTAGACTTGACATTTGATTAGAAAAAAATGAGAGTAAATTATTAAATGTTAATTTTATATGGTATTATATTCGATGGTATTAGGTGACATGCAAATATCACCAATAATTTCAAACTTATATTAAAATATTCATATTTAGAACTCAGAAGGGTTTCTCTTAAGAGTTCCCAGAGCCACAGTGTTTGAAAAATAAATACGCCTAATTTGATTATGAAAGAATATTCAAAAATACATTAACTAAAGCAAAGCGATTTTGTAAAGCTGTTTTTAAAATTCATGGTTCGTCGTTTTGTATGCCGGGTAATGAATCTCAAATGGGTTTATCCCCATACCAACTGTGTATGAACAACAAATGCACCTAACATATGCAATCTTGAAAAAATATTTAAAAATACATTAAGCAAAGCAAAGCTAATTTGTTAAGCTGTTTTTGAGATTCACGGTCCGTCATTTTCTCCAGGGCAATGAGAGTGATTAATTCAGTCAAAAGTGAAAGAAGGCTTAATTTAAATTGGTAATTTGACATTAAAGTAAAATAAATCAAACTCTCTATAACCATCAATTATTATTAAATGCCGACTTTGTCCAACATTTTTAAAAACTGAGTGAACTAATGTTTAAATATAAACTTGGTACATTCATTGATTTAAAATTATGTGCAAATCAAAAGAATATTCTGAGTAATGTAAGAAATTATGAAGTGGCGTCGACTTAACGTTAACTAAAACTAAGTAACTGTTCAATAATTATTAGACGGACCTGTGAAGGATAATTTTAAACTTATATTGAAATAAGTAGTCAAATTTTTAAAATTGCGTTTTTTATTATAATCCCAATTTCCCAATAGTAATATTAACTAACTTACTACCGAGCCGTAGATATGATTTTGTGTTAGATTTTTTGAAGAGAACTTCACGTCGTTCGTCCGTGCGTCCAAAAAAAACAGATTTATGAAAAAAGCTGAGTCAAGCCAAGAGAAGGAGTTGTATTCGGGGCAGACGGCAATCCAAAATGCAATCTGAAAAAAAACGAGACATTATATTTTTTATTAATTCGTACGGTTCGGTTTTTCATTTTTCTCGATATTCTAAGTTTTTTTGAAAAAAAAATTCGATAATTTTTATTGTCAAAATTTTTGACATTCTTGAAATTTTGGATTTTCATTTTTCTCGAAATTTTAAGACTTTTTAAAAAAAAAATTCTATGCAATTTTTTAGAATTAATCTCAGAGTTCGTTGAGACTCTGAAAGAAATGAATGAGATTATTGAAGAGTTGGAGATAGAGATCTCGGACACGAATGAGTTAGAATCTTGGTTCAACTCTTTAAGCCCTGAATTCCAAGAAGTGTTACGAAAGTAAGCATATATTTAAAAATTCCGCGGAAAAATGAATCAAACTATTTTATTGCATCCTACGCGCTACTCCTTCCTGGAGCCTTCGAAATGACAAGTATCCATGCACCCCCCTGGGTTAAGAACATGGGAAGTCTTTCTAACCATTGTATGCTCACGAGAGGCCACTTTTCCCTATGACTGAGCATATCAACACCTTCGGCACATTAGCTTGGGCTTCCACCGCCCGACCAAAGGTGCGCCCGTCTCCCTATTTGTAGAACTGGGCTGCCGGACCTTGTCCAGAAAACGCAGAGCGGACCCAATCTACCGACCTAATGCATGGGTGGTCTTCAGGAGGACCGATCGCTTACGTGTCCGACGGAAACAAGTCTGTGTTTTGAGCCTGGCACCCGGCCTCGGCAACCCGGACATATTCCTGTCAACCACCACCTAGGGACACTGACTTATGCGCTACAATACAGACGGACGGACAGGCGAAAGACAATTATAACTACTACTACTCCTTACTACTACTACTACCACACAGTCACAGTCACTGTCGACTAATAGATTTTTGTACTATTAACTCACTCACTCGGAGTCCACTCTCAACCAGTCACTCATACAACAGGCGAAAGGTCAATATGGAACAATGGAAGACGGATTGGATTGTTGAGTCCAAGTCCAAGTTGTCCAAGACACAAGAAGGACGAAAGGCACACAGTCACAGTCACTGTCGACTATCAATTGATTGTTGTGGAGTGTCAGAGGAACGAATCTGGCATTTGCTGTTGAGTCCAAGTCCAAGTTGTCCAAGACACAAGAAGGACGAAAGGCACACAGTCACAGTCACTGTCGACTATCAA
>JAQIXO010001437.1:0-12414 GCA_034700305.1 Protaphorura armata | reverse complement strand
CGGTCCGGTCCAGATGTCAGGACCGGGACTGGACCGGACTGGGTTGGACCGGGACCGTTAAGAATACACACTGCTCCGACGACGTTGGAACTAAACGAATTGGCCACATTTCTAACCTAACCTAACCTGACCACCATATTGGATTCGTTTAGTTCCAACGTTCTCGGAGCAGCGAAGCTGCTCGGGACCGTTAGACCGTTTTCCTGACCGGGACCGTCGGAGCTCTAATTCAGTGTGTATTTATTTAGAAAAAGTAATTTTGGTCGAGGATTCTTTCTTCTCCCATATTCATAGAATTGATTTAGAGTTTCCATTGAGTTTTTTCCATCGTGCAGCGAAAGCTGACATTCTTGACCATAATAAAAGCAATTAACTAACTAACTAAACATTTGTTCTTATCTTGAATACATATATATTTGCAACAATAGTAATTTATGAGATGCTCAAAACTAACACAAAGAAAACTATTCTCGTGTAAATAAAGTTGGGAAGTCGAAAAAGGTACTACAGCACAGTACACATTCATTTGCCACCAAAGTCATTAAGAAATGGCACAACATGTTCGGACAAAAAACATCTATATATGTTGGCGGCCATTATATGCAATAAGGCATTACCTACAATGCCGGGGTATTGCCTATAATGCCGGCGATATGAAACTACTCACCGTGTAGACAAGGCTAAGGTAACATGTATAATGCCCGGGCTGTGTACAAACCATCTAGGCATTATTTACATGGCGTGGTGATGAGAAACAACTCTGGATAATTCGGAATTTAATATTAAAAATAGCTCAATCTTTGAATATTTTATTATTGTTTTGCAAGAAGACAACCTGGCACTGCGGTTTAGCATGTTAAATTCACCTGTTGTATGAATTCAAAATTTGTCCGAGCGATGGATCTATCTAGTACACAAATCTAGACTCTGGAAAGTATGAAGAAATAGTTTAATATTCTAGTACAAACTTAATCTAGATATTTATGGAATCAGTGACACGTGGACGATATTTCAACGCGCTACGGTCTACATGGAATTTCATCCTGCCAGCTATATTCCTTTGAAGCACAAATAATTAATCAGTCCATCATTTGGTTGCAACCTTTTAGATATTACGATTACTTTCGTTCAAATTAAATATTGCCATTTCGCAAAGTTAAGATTTACATTTTGGGCTAACCTTGGAATTGCGACGCAGTTTAATTTTCCAGCTCCTTCTCGATTCAATGGCAAAGATGGAGAAACTTTTGAATGAATTTGGAAAAGTTGTTACAGCTGGTCGTGTCGTCGGAGCCATACCATTCAATTGGAACCCTTACAAAGGCACCCTTGAAAAAGTGACTTCAAAGCGACCCAGCTTCTACACCAAAGCTACACTCGTATTTTTTATATCCACAATCCTTCATCAATGTTTGAGCATTGTGATTGACATTCACTCTGGAATATTCAAAATGGATTTGGCTGGATTTTTTCGACTCAATAATACATTGGTTTCAACAATGGCCGGGATTTTCCAAATTAATCTGTTTTGGAAAAAAGATCAACTTCGTGGATTCTGGAATCAATTGGTTGCACGCGCTCGAACTGTGGTCAAGGATGGACTCTTGGGACGACCTGAGGATGTCGATTACATTTTTCGGATTTGTAGACACCTGGTCATTGCAGGAGAGATCCTCACATTAATCATAAATGTGTTTGCATTGATTGTCTACGTTACTCAATGTGACTACAATTCTATCCTTGTGGTTTGCCGAAACTCAGGGAATTCGATGGAAACAATGACACGCGGAAGTACTGGAGCCATGGTTATCCATATCGCAGTCAAAATCATTTCAACCATATTTGTTGTCTTCATCTTTGCTCAAAATGCATTTGCAATTCTCTTCATTGCCACTATTCTACTCCTGAGCGTCGTGGTTTGCCACTTCTTTATGAGTCGGATGAAGTGAGTCAAATTTTCGAATTACCTTACTGTTAAATAAAAGTAAAATTAAATAATTTGCTATCTAATATTAGAGTCAGCATCTCTGAGACAGACCGTTCGAGGTTCCCCATGAGTGAGCCCAACAAATGGTTGCGAGAATACAGATCCATGTGGCTGCTCTTTGCCAGAATCAATGACACGATTGGAGGATTTCTAATCCCATCCTTCATGTCAATCACCGTAGCTGTGTTGGTTGGAATACTTTACACATTGATCGTTATGCCACCATCGCAGTTAACGTACTTTGTGGCTATAATGACTACTTTCATTTGTGGGGTTGGATACATTGTTGTCATCGTTCAACTCGCTTCATTCTTCATGGATCAGTCAAAGGAAAATTTATTTTTGAGGCAACGTGAGAGTCGGAGAAATGATCCTTCGTTTCACGCTGTCAAGAGTTGCATCCCATTGATGATCAATGTTGGTCCATTTTTCCACTTCACCAGGGATCTCACCCCCTTATTGTTTAATATTATCATTGAGAAAACTGTGGATGCAATTTTAATGTAATGCACTTATCTTGCAAGGGAATGACGCGACATATCTGAAAGGAGCATGCGCATTAGTGGTATGTCGCCGATATTTTTGTACAGAAGTGCACTACAAGGTACTAATTTTTACCCGTACATATATACTACGGCTTTACGTTATTCGGTTTACATATTTGCCCGCAGACGGCGACACTATCTATTCGTATAATTTCGACTTTAAATAAAATAATTTTAAAGTTAACAATATTAGAGTTAGAGTTAACAATTATTATATAAAAATATCTTGATGTGTGTCGATCGGCATCAGCTCTATAGGGAACGTGCACAGCAATTTGCGCTGTCAATGTATGTGTTATTTTGCCCTATCTCTGACAAGGTAACCATATGAAGTGATAGTCCGACTTTGACAACACACTAACTTTTTCACACAGCTGAAGTGACCCTAACATCACACCCGAAAACCGTTTTTTGTTAGATTCTGATTTGACTCCTCCAGAGGTCATCAAAGGTCAATTCCCGTGCCCTCTAATGTAATGTTACAATCGGGATGGGGCAAGTTGAGAATTGATATTCCCGAATTTTACATTACATAAGAGGGCACGGAGATTGACCTTGGATGACCCCTGGAGGGGTCAAACCAGATCCTAACAAAAAACGCTTTTCGGTTATGTTGATAGGGTCACCCCAGCTGTGTGAAAAAGTTAGTGTGGTCGTCGGACTATCACTTCATATGGTTACCTTGTGAGTGAATTTTCTTTAGATTTCTGTAGTACTCAAAAACCATTAGTTTTGGAATCTCTTAGACCTTGGATTTCGAATTTTAACATTATTTGCCTAATGATGGCTCATGTCGATTTTGTAAATAAAATTTTATCCTTGTCAATGTATTTGTCAATGTGCATGTGTTTGCACGGGAGTGAAAAAACGACTCTAATGAGTCCTGATGTAATGGCCCCGCTCCGCGCGCCATCCGACGGGTGTACGCTACCTGTAGGCCTAAATTTCTACTTCTATCTGTTATTATTTTAGTCTGGAAGTGTTTGAGGATTTCATACTATTTTGATTGATAAGTATTGATGAAGTATTTTGTTCTTGAGGATCTGGGATTTGGTAGACAGAATGCTTTTCAAACGCTCTGATAAATCAATGGGTGATTTTCATCATGTATTGTATTGCTGGACATTAGGAGAGTGACACAAACCGGTTAAAACAATAACAATGCCAAAATAGTTTATTTCCAATTAAGATGAAACCACAATGCAATGTGTGCAAACAATTGTAAGAAAGAAGTAAATTCAGCAATACAAATTCAACGCATGCACACGTCAACGTTTTTTATTTTACAAGGCATAATATACAATGAAGTCTAGTTAGAGTGGTTTGACTTGAATTCGCTTAAATTCTTCATTCCTCTCAGAATTTGTTCTGGCAAAGTTTCTCTTCTTCAGACTACGTTTGTTTTGATAGGAGATTACACGTTTTAATATGATTGAATACACAGAGCCTACGTAACTTACAACAGAAACAAACACCCTGGTTGCCATTAATACTACAAACATTACAAACTCTGATATTTTTCTGTAAATGAATGGAGACATTTCAACTAGTAGAACTAATGTCGCGACAGACAATCCGACAAATCCAATAAAAAATATATTCATTACTTGTGGAAATAGTTTAAGTTTGCAAGGAGTAACACAATGTTGTTTATCTGTGGGATCTGCTTGAGACAACGCAGCACGGATATGACTGCCCTCAAGGAATGTATTCCATTCTACAAATAAATCGTAGATTCCTGAGCTCATCAACCCTTGAGCTCTTCTATACACGAGGTTCAAATAAGGTTTTTTAGGATTGGTAAATTTTAGAACAAAAAAAAATTCTACAAAATTTGAATCACCACTAAAGAACATGTTCTGTCCACTCAATTGGTTGAAGTAAGTTTTATAGTCCTCTACGTAACTATCTCGGCTTAAAAACACTTTCTTGGAACATGACAAGATGTGATCAAAAAACCAACGAGCATGATTTTTCATGTCCACAAGTTCTATTTCCGCATCGTTTAATGGTGATCGGTACACTCCCGCCACCTCCACGGTTTTAATGGTACTTCCCCAGTGTACATCCAAGTATGCAGTAGGATTCTGATACTTATCATAGTAAACAAATTCCGACAATCTGCGATTATTAATTCCAATATAATACAGTTCAAATGTATTCGGAATATCAAAGAGACTTGTCCAATTGGCCCTCAATCCGGGTGGAGAGATCAAGTCTGACACAACGATTCCTTTGTACGCATTTGTCAGTACAATGCTAAAGAAAAGCCACACACCATATGTCACACCCATAACTTTTGCGAGACGTTTAGATTTTTGGAGAAATACGGAAATGTATGGACTCTGTTCTATGAAAATACCAAAATACAAAATTGTCAACTCAGTCAAGTAAGGGAAAATTAAGACAATGTCAAACTGACTGGAAATGATGACAAGGAATAATATACTCACAACACTGGACCCAAGAATAAAGTACCAGGCTGATGTTTCATACGGCTTTAGAAATGATTCAAACTTGAATGGAATTCTGACGACACTATCACATGTTAGAAAATTATATCCTGTGCCATATTTCAAGGGGACTCTATTCCCGAAACTTTGAGTGTCATAAGAAAAGTATTCTATATTATTTTTAACGTGTTTGTAATCTTCGTACTTAATCAGTGGTGGATGAATTTGTTTAGTTGTCAATACAAAGTCCGGATCAAATTGTGTTGTATTTAACTTGTATTGAGGCATAGCCGTGTCAATTATTTCCAGAATAATGGCTTTTGCTATTTCCCAACTCTTGATCAACAATGCTTTCTTTGACCATGGCTCAATAGTAGCAATATCTTTCAATTTTTCGGTCTTCCTTATTGAAAATGTGACGTCATGTATTACTACGTGATGACCATCGCGCGTCACAACCTTCTCTATTTGTACAGCCTTTTCTAAACAGTTCTCTAGATTATGTCCACAGTCAAAGATGTACAAGACGTAGTGAGTCTCAAGAACACCGAAGCTGTCCTCACTGGCAAAACAGACTGTGCACAGATACCCTCCAAAAGTTATTACATGATATTCTATATCCTTTGTTAATGCATGGGATGTGGCCTTAGGGGTGGTATGAAAGTATAATGTGGTGGCCAAGTACTGTTTCCCGTATTCACCAATGTATTCTTTCCAAAAAGAGTAGGGCTCAGGTGACACAAGCACTAGGTAATGTGGTTCCAAAAATAGTTCTAGTTGACTATATATATCTCTTTTATACTCGTCTGATCTCCTGTCGATAGTGTCTTGACTAAGCGCATACTCAATTCCAATGCTAGATAAAATTTCAGCAATAAAGTACCGATATTTCCAATTCAATTTCCAGTCAGAATTCGGATTTGTTTTAATTTTTGGGTCAGGAAACATGATGATGTAGGCAACACAGAATAGATTTCTTCTGAGGATAATGTGTGTTTGTTTGGTTAAATTTCTTATGTATGTTCCTTCACTAATTCCATGATGACTGAGTTGTTTTGAAAAGAGATCTAGCTCAACCAGATTCTCTTCACTCCATTTATATTGAATGAGTGGTTCTTTAATGGGTGCTAGCTCAACCAGATTCCCCTCAAATGTCACAACGGTCGTCACACACCCTTTGAAACTCCGCAGAAATAAATTAGAGTTCTGAATCGCATAATTCTTTGAAAGTACTGATCCGAGTCCAAGGAATAATGAAAAAAGCGTTAGAGATGCCGTGAAACACATTCTCGGTTACGAATATCTTGCGTCAAATTACTTTGTAAAATATTCTATTACTTACAGCCTGTATTCTAAAAGACTTGGATTAAAGGAATGTTCAGTTAATTGTTGGTCTTCCAGGCGTTTCTATACACTTCTCAAATATTCATTTGTAATTATTTCAAGAATCCATCTTCGACATTTTGAGTGTGTGGTCCTTATGAATAAGTAATATTGAATCCAATCCAATGCGCAATAAAGTGCTGCTCTTTCCACTATTCACGAAAGTTTTCTTGTCATGCAATATCGAAAACGTGTGTTCTGTAACAAATTGTGCTTCTGGTTCTGACGGTGTTCGTCCCACAATCATGCATACCCTCCCTATCGAACTTTAATGAAAACACACAGAAATGATCACTGCACTTCACTCATGTACACATAGCTTACAAACAAAAGAATAATTACGTAAACAGAATGTACATGTCTGATCGAACTCTAGTGATGTACACTCTAAGCAGCAGTATATTTAATGTATGTCTTCTTGGCCTATAAAGTGGTTCTGATGAGGGTTCGAGCAGAACAATATTTTTTTGAAATGTCACAATTTTCGTCACACACACTTTAAAGTTCTTGTGAACTAAACGAGAATTCTGACTCTTTGAATTCTTCGAATTACGGATCCCAGAAATATTGAAAGAAAATTTAGAGATATTATGCCGAATATTTGGGGTTCGGTTACTGAAATATATATTCGGCGAAATACTCGACGTGTATTCTGAGAGACATTTGTGGACTGAATAGTAACCTCTTGGTCTTCCGAGCTTTCTTACACTTTTGAATAATGAATTTGTAATTTTGACAACTGCGTCTTTAAAGTTTTGAGTATATGCCGTATGAATAAGTAATATTCGACTCAATCCAAAAGAGTGCTCTTCCCACCACTACTCATGAAGAAGTCGAACATTCTAGACACCCCATGTACTTCAGCGAAATAGAGAAAGGCTTCGGTGTTCGTCTCCTTCGAAAGCATACTACCGTATATTACCGATTAGAAACCTTGACTCGAGTGGTAACCCGGCCTCGAATACAAACCGGGTCAAATCATGCGTTCTTCCATAAGAGCCCATGTATTGATTTGCCCTGGTACTCGTTTATAAACCGGGTCTGGAGGCGGCAAATTTAAATAGTAACCCGGGTTTCTACTCGGTAATATACGGTATGTCTGTACATGTACAGTCTGTGTGCAAATATTTAGTAGGAATGGATGTTATTGCGAGAAGTGGAGACGAACACCAAAAGAAATTTGAGATATCGATTTTGTAAAAGGAAACAGGATTCCTGAGAAGTGTGACTTAAATAGCTTCTTCATAAGTAGTGGCGGAAAGAGCACTCGTCTGGATGTAGTACATCGGAGTGGGTCGGGTATTATTCATCACACGAACCATACTCAAAATTTCAAATATCAAATGAATTATTCAAAAGTGTAAGAAAGCTTGGAAGACCAAGTAGTATGAAGTCACTAGTAAGCATTCTATCCACGTTAAAATCGTTGGGAATTCCAAAATGCACGACTGAAAACATTTATATGTACTGGAAACAGTACTCCAATGGACTGGATCGAAAATTACTTATTCAAACGAGCGACACACTTAAAATGTCAAGGATGGCTTTGTAGTCATTACTAATGAATATTTTAGAAGTGTCGAAAAGTCTGGTTGACCATCACGTAACTAGACATTCCTCTAGTCTTTCAGAATACACGTATTGGAATACATATGTGACCAAGTATAGTTGAACGCAAGATATTCGTATCGAAAATGTGTTTCTACATGGCATCTCTGACGCTTCTCTCATTATTCCTTGGATCGGTATTTTCGAAAAATTTTGAGATTCAAAATTCTAATTTGTTTCTAAAGAATTTCAAAGGATGTGTGACGACGGTAGTGACATTTGAGGGGAGTGTTGTTGAGCTAGAACCCTTTTCAGACCCACTCATTCAAGTTGAATGGAGTGAAGCAACTAGGAACGGACGCTTAAACAAAGAGTCACGTGTGTTATCCTTCGAAGACATCTCTTCTGCGTCGCGTACATTATTCTCTTTCCGGATCCAAGAAGGAACCTCATATACACTAGTGGTGCTGGGCCAATGCCGAATGTCATGCATCAGATCATATTTACCATTGGAACCGAGTATGCAAATACTGGAGGCAATCTCTACTGGCGCCCAACTCTTTTCCCGGAACCTTATTTCTTGGTGGTCCTGTCCCCTGAGCCCTACTCTTTTTAGAAAGAAGACATTAATCTGTACTATGGACATCATTTGGCCACAACGTTGTACTTTCAAACTACACCCGCGGCCATATCTTACCCATTGAGGAATGACATAGAAAGATATGAGATAACATCTGGAGGCTACGTTTGTAAAGTATGTTTTGCCAAGGAGATCCCGGGGAGATCCAAGCATCCTGAGTTCCAACTGGACTACTTCTTGTTCATCTTTGAGTGTGGGCAAAACTTGGAGACCTGTTTGGAAGTGGCCTTAGGCATTGAGAAGGTTGTGACCCGCGGAGGTCATCATGTTGCCATGCCTTACGACACATTTAACCAAAACATGTTTTCGCGTAGCGGAACAGTGAAAGATATGGGTAATATTCAACCCTGGTCAATGGAAACGATGTGGTTTCAGAGCTGGAAGATATTCAATGCCATTATTCTGGACGTGGTAGACACTGACATACATCAATACGACTTGAATATCTCACATCAGTTTAATCCAGACTTTGTATTGTCCCTGGACCGCACATGGATTCCTTACATACCAACATTTGAACACCAAGAGTACGAAGACCTAACAGAAATATCTGGAATTGAAAATTTGGGGAACCTAGTTCCACTTAGAGTGATTGGTTATAATTTTCTAACATGTGATAGTGTGGTGAGACTCCCATCCAAATTTGAGTCATTTCTCAAACCCTACGAACCTACAGCTTGGTACTTTATCCTTGGGTCTGCCGTAGTGAGCGTAGTATTCCTTGGTGCAGTTGCAAGCCAATTTGACATTGTCTTAATTTTCCCCTACTTGATTGAATTGACAATTCTGTATTTTGGTGTTTTCATTGAACAATGTCCCTACATTTCTTCATTTCTCCAGAAATCTAAACGAATCGCTAAAGTTTTGGGTGTGACATTTGGTGTGTGGGTTTTTTTCAACATTGTATTGACAAATGCGTACAAAGGAATCGTTGTGTCAGACTTGATCTCTCCACCCAAATTGAGGGCCCATTGGACGAATCTCTCCGATATCCCGTATTCTTTTGAACTATTTTGTATTAATGATCCAGGATTGTTGCAAGATCTCTCCAAGAAGGGTTATCATCAGAAAATTACATATTTGGCTCCAGACTCTTCAGCTATTGATGTGGCTGAAGTACACAGAAGGAGTTACAGTCCTAACAATGGCCCAATAGATATTCATAAATTTATATTCATTGAAAATGGGAATATTCCCCGATGGTTTTTCGATCATATCTCTGTATGCAACAAAAAAGTGTTTTTAATCGGGGATGAATTTCTAGAAGAGTTCAAAACTTACTTCAATCAAATGAGCGGACAAAAAATGTTCTTCAGTGGTCATTCAAATTTTGTGAAACTATTTCCAGTTCTACAAATAATGAATCATAAGAAACCATACATGGAACTCGTCTACAAAAGAGTTCAAGGTTTCTTGAGCTCAGGAATCCTAAATTTATTTGAAGAATGGCAAACATTTCTTCGGAATCGTTATATCCGTTTTGCGATGAGTCACAATCAAGATTCTACAGACAAACAACATTGTGTCACTCCTTGCAAACTTAAACTATTCCCACAAGTCATTAATATTTTTTTGATTGGTTTTGTAGGATTATGTATCGCGACATCCGTTCTTCTCATCGAAACGGCCCCAATTATTTACAGAAAAATCCTTGCGTTTGTAAAGTTACTTGTAGCATTGGGGCTAAGAATGTTTGCTTGTGCTCAAAGGTTCAGAGATCGTTTATATTCAATCATACTCAAACGATTTGGTTCGTTAAGAGCTAAACTGTGTTCCGACTAGATAAACCATAGCACAGATAGACTTTCCCAACAATAATCATGCACTGTGTGTAAAAGTATGAGTGTAAAGTATTTAAATGTAATATTGTAAAGTATTTTACTTCTCGTGTTCATATGACATGCATCATATAGTAAATAATGCAATAAAAGATAATTCCGCTCAACCTGTATCTCAGGCGCGCTCCGCACAACCTGTATTCCAATACGATGGATCAACTGATTTCAAAATCAATTCGGACCTCAACCAGGACTACAGTACATAAAATACAACATATAGTTACCACCTCGTTCAGCGTTAGCCGCTCAGGTTTAAAATTATTCAAATTATCTCCAGTATGCCGAAATTATTGATTGATCAGATCAATACATTTCAATTTAAAATTAAAATAGAGATGACACATAATCTGATAAAGTGAGAAAGTGACCCGAAAAGTCTTGAAAATTCAAGCATTGCCTATGAATGTGTACTAGGTATTGTAATTTATGTTATTACTTCATTGAACCCAGAGCACCAGCACATATTGAGTTTGTCTTTTATTTTTTTATTTGAGTAATCTGAGAGACAGTGTGTAGTAATGTGTGTGTAACTCAAATATCTTGTGCAGGCGTGCATTCCCTTTCTCAAAATGCAACCACAATGTTGTATTCAAGAAAAAATGAATGAAGAGTTGAATGGAAACACAAATAACTTGATAAAGCAAATCTCATCATTTCACACCCAGATCGTACTTAATTGAAGTTCAATTCTATTTCTATTTCAATACGTCTATTCTCATATTCACTATGTACGTCTCTGAATTAAGTATTCATCCTTTTGATGGGTTAAATTAAATTGTGTAACTCACGTCAGTTAGTCAATCAAAGACATGATCAAAACATTAGTACAGTCTAATGTGTGTTAATTAAGCAATCATTCAACTCAACACTGCACTCACAATAAAATTCTCACCATTCTTTTTGTTCAGACACCCAAGAATAGAATTAAACGTGTACAGTACAAGTCCAACTCACAGGGGATGTATTTTATTTGTTACGCTCATATTCACATTTAGTACTAACCTGGTACTTTTGTCATTTCTCATCCCTTAATTAATTCTTCAAAGAATGATTCAAATTTTCCGTTCTAAAACATCCCTTGTAAATACACGCGTCTGTAGTGAATTGAGTGTACATTTACTTTCACACACTTGCGACAGGCCAAGGGCACACAAAATAAGTATAAATAAATTTAAACTGGTATACTTGGACCGACATTCGTATTTTTAAGTCCAAGTGTATAAAATATTAATTTTCCTTTTTCTGACCTAGGTATTTTTTTTATAAAAAAAGGTGTCAAAATGAAGTCGTACTTAATTTGTGCAATAATTGTGCTCGTGATTTTTCAAAATTCTGCCTTGGTTTTGTGTGAGCCTCAACCAGAGTCACAAAATCGTCCGATTGGTGGTGACAATGAGTCCACCATGAGAATATTACAAAGACTGTGTCAACCAGGGAATCATAATGATGATGTGGCGGCCAGATTTTTTGGGTGTTGGTATCAGAGTAAAGTAAGATATAATGTATATGTTTCATAATTTTTAAATTTGTTAGAATTTCCTACTACTATGGGTACCTCCCTTTCTTCCTAACACGTGTTAATATTTTGATTTATTTTTGAAGGGCGTGGATGTCGCAATTGACTGTCAAAATAAAATATTCGGTGGACTCCAGAACACAAAGTGTAACATTGATAAAGCATGTATGGCACCCCCTGGTTCCAGTAGGGCTCCTATGGTAAGGTTAATTAAATCTGACTACTCAAAGTATTCATGTAGAAATTGTGGATTTTATTAATAACGTGCGCAATAATTTGGTTGACATTTTATATATAGTACCTGGGATGTCTCCAGACTGGATTGAAAGCCATAGGACTTGATTTCATGACAGAGGCAACCATTGTTAATGTAAGATTAACCGTGTAAATTTTAAATTCATCCTTACATTGTTTAATGTGTCAATTCTCATATAATAATTTTCAAGTACCAGCTAATAATTTAGTTTTTACATATACATAGGTATGCATGGGCCAAGTCTTGGG
>JAQIXO010001436.1:0-12437 GCA_034700305.1 Protaphorura armata | reverse complement strand
AACTCTATACGTCGATTCGACAAGTTTGAACGTTTTGAACTTCCCTATTTCAATTCGAACATAAATTACAAGTTTCCAAGTTTTCTTAAAAAAAAAAACAATTTCGACAATAAAAATGTGACCAGAGAAATTTAGCGCGCGATGGGCGCGCGATGGGCGCGCGCGTGCGCGTTTGCGTGGGGGTTCCAAGATGGTCAATAATTAGATCAAATTCAATAGCTAGAATTCACAGGTGAGTCATTCAGATGAAAAAATTATGATCTGCTTAGAGAATTTTATTTTGCTACAAAATATGTTGAATTAATTACAAAGTAACATATATTATTTATTTTATTTACAGGTGTGCGGGATGGAGAGTCAGAACAATAGTTTCCGTAAAATTCTGGACTGGGAGATTAATTAATTTTGTGTAATTTTGTGTAAGTAATGTCAGGTATTAAGAGATTGTAAGAGAATTCTTATTAAAAATTAATGTACTGAATTTTTATTTGAATAGGGATTCATGTTGACAAGATTACGCATCTTCAATTTGAAGGGTCTGAGCGTCAGTGTCAATGTAATGTCGACTGAATTTTCTGTAGTAACTGGCAATACCATTGAGTGCGGTTTCAAATGCCACTTGACCCCTTTCGAATTATGCCGTGGCCTTACCAATGAAATCCAGAAAAATTGTCGAACACTGTTCGTGAGTGTTCAACCAAATCATTAGGATTTAGGACTAAAATTATTACCTCACTTATATGTAAAGTGGTAAAACTTTACGTACATAGAGCATATGGCTCTCAATTTAATTATTAAAAAAAATCACAAAAATTTTAGAATGCGTATCAATTTTTTTTAACATGTCCTTTTATTTTGCCGTATTTTTGCTATGATAGCTGACTCTAAGAATAAACTCATTAATTAACACAATTAATTAGTGTGTGATTTAATTCAAATTATTTCAAAAATTAGTATCGAGCATCAAAATCACATGGATTTGTATAAAATGTTAAGGTCGAAGCTCGAAGGTCACAAAAACTAGAGTAAGAAGATCAAGGTCAATAAAATATGACCTTGAATATACCTCCTTTTTCTAAGAGTAGGTGGCGCCGCTCCGCGGCCAAACGGTTTGTCATCATCACCAGGAGAGGGTGTTCTGGGCGCCTTAGCTGTTGCTTTTGTTGTCATTGTCGTCCTGTCGAATCTAGACACGGCCTCTTGTTCCCTCACACAATTCTTATCCAAATTCCGATTCCTTGGAATGCAATTACTTGGGAAAGAAGGGGTCAGACATGGGCACTTCCCTTCTGCCGCAGGGCAAGGCACCTTCCCCTCACATGTCACCTTCCTCACTCTCTCGAGTTCGTTCAGCGGAATCTAGCGGAATAAAATTAAGTGCATGGATTCAGAAATGAGAATTGTCGTAGGGTCGGGAATTCAAATGAGTTTTTTCCTACTACTAGGGGTACCTTTTCACCCCTGAGCGTGTACAATGCTTCCAATTTATTTTGTTCCGCTTCAGCTGTTCCACGAATCCAATATGGTGGTTAGGTTAGGTTAGGTTAGAAATGTGGCCATGAGCAGCTTCGCTGCTCCGAGGAAGTTGGAACTAAACGAATCAAATATGGTGGTTAGGTTAGGAATACATGGTCCACCGAATGGGATGAGAAAACTGTCCAAACACTCTTGAAGTCTTTTCCGGGCTTCTGTCTCATCTCCGAATTCAAATCCAACTTGTCGTTTCTTCAATTCTCGAATATTCGGGAAGGTGGCGCTGGCGTCGGCGTCAACGATAGCAATATTCAAAATTCCAGTCAAGAAAATGAATCCGATGACGCTAACAACGCAATGGAAATTTCCGCCACTTCGCCTTGTGAGTGCCATCTTCTAAGCTATTGGTAAAACAAAGCGATTTAGAGATTTTCTCGGGTACATCATCACTAGAGCAAAGTTGATGCTATGCTGGCGGGACAACAAACAAAAATGCAATTAAGAAACTTATGCCGCGGTCGCCATGACAGGTGACAAAAAAATTATGATGACTGGCTTTGCAATGTGCATGGTATTTTAGACAACACTGCCTGGGTTTCTTCCTCTCCACCACCGAAAGCATGTACAAATAAATTAATTAACCGCCTTTCGTACTAATAAAATCATGTGCCAATTTATGTAATTTTCAATCCATCAAATTTTAATTAATTGTTTATTTTGTACTCACAGAAAAGAAAATTCATCCCGATGATAAAAAATTGTAAAAACTTTTGAACTTAGCATTTTTTCTCTAAATAAATGATTTTAAATTATAATTAAACATGAATTAATTTTGTGCCTGTCAAACCGTAGCGTCGCTTAGGCTAGCCGTAGGATGGACGATGGAGCATATTTAGGTATGCGTGAATGCGGGTCTAATGCACGTAAATAAGAAACAAACAAACAAAAAACAAAAAGCACCTTATTGGTCCACTAACTTCATACATAGTTAAAACTAAAACGTAGTATTAAATTAAATTAACTAATAAAACAAATACAATTAATGAGCCAAAGCTAAAGGTACCGGATACTTTAACATTGACCTTTGACCCTGACCTTCCGAGATTTCCTATTCCAGTTTGTGTGTACACATTTTTAACATTTCACAATCATTTTTATCTGAGTTTTTTTACGAAATATTTTTTGAAAGTCTTTCAATATTCTATTTATTTGAATCTGAAATAGAATGTGAGACGTTATGAATGGATATCAAATATCTGTCAATGACATTAAAATAATTCATTAGCCATTTGAGGATTTCCCTTGTAATGTAATTGTGTGGAGTCATCAATTAAATTGTCACAAACCGCTTTTTAGCTCTCCACGCTACAAAAGTCCGTGTTAGTTTTATGTATTTGGTGACACTCGTCTTAAGACTGTGTCGTGTGATTTAAATAGTAAGAGTAGAGGAGTGTGGAGTATTTACAAGAATTAGTTGGGTTAGTCAGTTTTCAGTCCAGTCAAGGATGATCTGACTTTGCAATGAAATGAAAACTGGTTTGACCCATTTGACTCTGTCTGTCTGTGTGTAATTTCTAATAATAGCAAAAGAATCGAATCTCAGTCAGTCAACTCAAACTCAAGTAGTCTTATATAGGATAGAGAGGAAAGGGGAAGAAAAGTCGCGAGGTGTTTCTGAATCTTCTCAATCTTGAATTAACTTTCTAAACTAAAGCAGTACAAAATTCTACAAATATACTGTGTATAACTAATAATTTGGATAGACCGTGACATCCACGAATGCAACAAAAAATATAGAACGATTGAATGAATTCTAATCGCGTTATCACTCCGCAAGTTTCCCTATACAAATGGTAACCACAAGTGTGGAGTTGACTCATATCGGATTTCGTATTAAGTTTATGACTAAGCCTAAACCAACACAAGTTTTGCACGTCAACATCACATGTCTCTTTCTAAATGTCGTTTAACTCGACACACTCAATCGTTTATCTAGTAACTGCTAATAAACTAGGTACTAAAAACTAATTTCATCATGATTTCTCATTTTGTACTGTGTTAATTACTGTGATCCATTCAAGAAGTTATTATTTCATGACCGCGCTGCTACTCCGTGTACGTGTGGATTATTAAGTTATAATTTTAATAAAAGAAAACTAATTGCTCAGTCGGCCAACAATTGAAGTTGAAGTGAGTGCATGGAACTTTAACTTTATACGAAGATCTATCCTCCCTGAAATAATAAGTTAGTGTTTTGGACTGATAAGTTATGTTTGTGTGAATGCATCCACCGGACTAGAGCAAAACAAAGGGCATGGATCCAGACCATCTTGGACTCATTGGATCAAAAAATCTGACATGTTGTGATTAGATTTCGAAATTTTGCAACGTGAGAGTTTCAAAATAATTTTTTTGCACGATATCAGGGTGTTCCAAAAGTAATTTATTTGGGATTTCACTGGAAATGGTCTGAGAATTCAAAATAAATAATGAAAATTCCAAATAAATTATGAAAATTCAAAATAAATTATGAAAATTCGAAATAAATTATGAAAATTCAAAATAAATTATGAAAATTCGAAATAAATTATGAAAATTCAAAATAAATTAGGAAAATTCGAATTAAATTATAGAAATTCAAAATAATCGCATATTAACGGGCTTATTGTTGAAGGCTGGTGTAGCCAGCCATCACACGCTAGTCAAATATTAATTTAGTTAGATTATTTTAATGTAAGAAGCTAATTAATTTGTGTTTGCAGATCGAGAACGTTCCACGTACTTCATGAAATGGGCAAAAAAGTTTAAGATTATTTGAGAATTCGGGCCGCTTTGTCTCGGTACAATTGGAATTTTTGGATGGAGTCCTTAGAATCCAAAATTTTTTGGAAGACTTTTTCTTAAAGAATCAACGTCAAACTAAAAGATGGTCTGGCCTTTTCTAAATAATACGAAGTGAGTTCAAATTAAAATAATATTACCATGACCAAAGACAATTTTCTAATCAATATTCTGATTTGGCCAGTGGCTTCAAGTTTTCCAACCCAAAAGACACTGTTGTTAATTTGGATGGCGCTCATCAACCTTTACCATTGGAACGTGATTGGACTCACGCATTCCCGACCCTCGAGGATTTGGCCAAATTTTCTGAACATGTTTATTCAATTCCGAATTTTCTTGAAGGACAAGAACTTCCGAAGAAGGACGACGGATGGGAGTGCATCGCGACTGGAGTTCATACGGATGGGTATTGTGGAGCAGCATATTTAAATAAGACTTTATCTCAAATTGTAATAGCTCATAAAGGGACAGCTAGTTTGAAAGATGTGTTCACAGATTGGAATGGAATAGTCCGAAACAAAAATCCCTCACAAATCAGTACGGCTTATATTTTCACTAAACTTGTAGTCAATCAATTCCATGACAAAGTATTTTCAATCTCTGTCACTGGTCATTCCTTGGGTGGTTGGCTCGCTCAAATGTGTACACTTTACATTGAATACCCAGAGCTTATTTCGGAGAATGATTTGGAGAGGGATTTTATTGATGAAAAAGAAGAAGGGCTTACAAAGCATGACTCTTACCTACACCAATTTAGAAAATTATATAAACCCTATCATTTACATGCGGTCGTTTTTGATAGTCCAGGTTGTAGTAGTGCACTCCTCAGAATTATTGGTGGTCGATACAAACTTGAGAAAAAGCTTGAGAACAGAGTCAAAATAGAGTCACTTGACATCAGTGTCGTGATTGCACCCTCTAATATAGTCAATACTCATGGTGAACATGTAGGACAGGTCATACATTTACCGATACAGGGTGTTCCAGAATATTCACATTGGTATGAATCGCACGGTATAGCACGTACAGTCGAATATTTATCATCAGACAGTCCGGAAGTAGTTGAAGTGTATGACGCACACAGAGGGAAATCAGTTGAACGTGGAATTAGAATGATTTACAAAAATTGGTATATTGGACATGTTAATTATTGTCGAGTCAATATTTTTAATTCTCAAGAACAAGAATTCTTAAGATCTGCACAAATGCTTATACAATGGGAAGAAGAACATAGGGATAGAAGAGGGAATCAAATTGAGGCAATGATTTTTAGTAATGAGGTTAACACAGTAACACGATACATTCTGGGGGTACTTCAAACTCAACAGCTCACTCATTTAATCTTAGGATTAAAGATTGAGCATGAGATAATGTACATTGAGGCTCCTCCGCAAGATGGCGATAATTATGTAATTCCAAATTTTATTTGGATGCTCAAAAAATTGCTCAGAGATTGGGAGAATGGGGATTGGGATACCAATACAGTGCTTGCCAATACGATAAAGATTCTCCCCACTTGCGTGCAAGCCATTTGTCAAATGGCAGGATCAGAATATTTAAAATTGATTCCAGAACTTTGTGATGAAATCATTACACCTGAGAGTTTAGGCTCAACAATTAAGGGCTTTGTAGAGAATGTTACCCAACGTATTTTAAATTTAACTACGTCTGGGGAAGGGAAGCGAAGGACACGAATGTCTATGGTTCAAATTGTCCACTGTTTGAGGAATGGACTTCCAGGAGTGTCCAAGGAAAGCATTTTGTTCTTGAACACTTCTCACCTCCAGTCACTAGTCAAATCTGTTGGGATCAAATTCAAAGAGTCTAAATTAGAATTGTTAGTTGTCGAGTGTGATTCAGAAATAAATCCGAATGTCATGGAAACCATATCAAGCGATGTTAAATTGATTTTGGTCTTCAATAGTAATGTTCATATGTATTGTCCAAATGTGAATTCTTTCTCTAAAACAATGTCGTTTGATTTTGACTTAACGATTCTCTATGAGAATTTGACACAATCGTCTCAAAATTTCTTCAAGCATGGCAAGGTTGATGCGCAGCGTCAAATTGTTTCTTTGGGTAAAATAGGAGGCGAATTGAAGCCGTTCTTACTTAACAATATGGCGGAGTTCTTTGACCTCCTCCCACCCATGGCATGTTCAGAATTAATCTGTGATATTTTTGATGGTGAAGGGATTGAGTTGGTGGGTGGGGATCTGCCAAAGATGGCGGATCATTACATACCTCGCAGATTTTATCAGATCAGTCTGAATATTCCCACACTTGAAGAAAATATTCAGAAATTCTCAGACGTGATAGTAGTGAGTGATTACGAAGAAAGGTCCATACGAGGTAAAGTTAGTGATGTTCTTTCTAAAAAGATACATTGGGCAGACGGTAGTTACTCGAACGAACAATTCTTGGAATATTGTGATAGGGATGAGTTCCGTTCTCGAAATCTCCATTGGTTCAAACAGGAAAATAATAATTTAGTTTGGCGAACTTCGAAAGGCTCACCTTGTTCTGAGTATTTGATAGACGGGCGAGGTGTGATTGAGGAGTTTGGCATTTTGAATGTACAAAATGATATGATTGTCCTTGCAGATGAACCAGGGATGGGAAAATCCGCTTCCATTATCAATTTATTTCTACAACACAGAAAATTGCAAATGATGTCCAATAATTCTGCATACAATTTGGGAGTCTACATAGGTCTGCATGATCTCCAGTTAGATTTGAAAAATTGTGAATATTCATACGACTTGGGGTTGAAATTCCTTACTAAGGTCATGAAAGTCGAGGGTGAGATCAGCTCAAATATATTCCATTTCTTGTTAGAGAAGAGTGGACCTATTACATTCTTCATTGACAGCTTTGATGAAATCTCTAAGAGTGGACAAGACTTTATTGTAAAATTGCTCAAGAGGCTCAAGTCTGGGAATAAATACTTGCGTATATTCATAGCAACACGAAACTATACAAAGTATGAACTTGAAATAGCTTTGGAAACTAAAGCTTATCGTTTTTACAGAGTTTCTACGGATGCGCAGATTTTATATTTGGGAAATTATTGGATGAATGAATTTCACGTAGACGACGTAGACAATGAAGTTGGTCATGTTCCCAGAACTGAGTTCTATACTTTACTTCCTATGTACATTGCTTTTGATTTTGGAAGGCGTGCAGTGGAAGCCATAAAGAGTTTGTTAGGAGAAGAAGACACATTCATAGGAATTCCATTACAACTTGTCATTCTTGCAACCGTTTACTCTGAAAAATTCCAAGAATTAACTAACACGATCAGAGAGCAATTGCAAATTCCCAATGTTGAAATTCCATACTATCCATACATTATGTTGGATTCTGACTGGGAAACTTTCTCTCACAAATTCTCCAGTACACTTGAACTTTACAAGGAATTCGTGAATCGTAAATTTGAGATTTGGTTGGATGAAAAATTAAGATTTGAGCGAAGAACACCGCGTCTTGATGAAAAACAAAAATCCTGGATGAATGAAATGCTTTGTCAGGCCGCATATTTGTATTTGTCTTCTTCGAATTTCAAATCTTCGAATTGTCCTCTTCCCATTGAATCCCCGAATGAAGAAGATTGTGAGGACATCAATAGGGCTGGACTATGTGAAACTATATTAGAATGGAGAAAAATAATTCGCATCCCAAAAAATCTGCTTAAACGTTTGAGTAAGACGAGGAGTGTTCAGGATGCAGAAAGCTCGAATATTGTGTTCGTTACATTTCGTGAAGGGTCTGTAGATACTTTGAAAATGGAACATCTGTTGAAAAAATATATTACAGCCGAAATAATCTTTGGTGACGAAGATAAGTACGTACAATTATGCTCAGAACCTAATTCTAAGCAAATACATTGGTTAAGGGAAGATTCAAGTTCCAACTTGTATTTTGACAGTTACGACAGGCCCGATTTTGCATCAGTTAATTCCCAATCTTATGAGATTTCACATTACAGTTACCGTTTCATTCATCAAACTCTGGCAGAGTATTTCATGGCCAAATGTCTAGTCAGTCTTGTGGAGAAGGGAAGACAAGACAAAGATGACGCTGTTGAATTCCTGAAACGGCATTACCATGAAGAGTACTTTACAAAAATCAGATATTTTTTAGACAGTTTCTTATGCACCGATATTCCAGCACTGGAAAACTTAGAAATATTTAAAATACCAGATCTTATTATGAACTTTGACGAATGTTTGAGTGAAAAGGACTGGACAAGGAAAGACTCATTAGGGAGAAATGTTTTACACTACGCAGTTGCTTACGGAAATTATTTTATTGATGGGATATTTTGGATGATTTTAAAGAATCCAGAATTGTTTCACAAGAAGGACGAATTGGATGCATCCTGTTTATCTTATTTGTTATTATCAGAGCACTTACGGAAGGATAATTTTTTGTCTTTCAAGCTCCTGACAAATGGTAATACCGGTATACATAAATTGGAACCTTCTATTCCATTTGTTGTATACCCTATTTATTCAATATTCATCGGTATCATTTTTTGTTCAGTATACCGTGGGAATTACAATGACTTGTCCAGGTACATATCTGAACAAGAGCAGGAAAAAAGACGTCATATAGAAGACGATTCGTTTATCCATAACTTCATATTAGAGAAGAACAACCCCTCTTCTCAGCTAAAGAAATATTTAGAAATTAACATTAGATGGGTTCTGACTTGGCCGAGGTCGAGACGGAAGGATTTATTGCAAGCTCTATTTATCCATAACTCTCGTGAGAATAATTCAAGTACATTTGATGATAATTTGGATGACTGGCTCAAATATTGTTTGGAAGAAGGAACTCAGGGTGGTTACTCCCTCTTTTCAGATATACTTGACGCTTCAAACTCTCGAATGGCATTTCCTTTTAGTCACATAAACACGTCGTTTCATAGTCAAATATTAATGAAATTAAAGGGAAAACTGGAGATTAATTACGAAAATATGTTTCCGCATTTGTGCGGAAGAGATGAATATCGTCTTTGGAGGAGTTGTACACGTGGTGAAAAGAAAATCATGTTCAATATTATAAAAAAACACAAATTCTATTCAATTTGTCGGGTGGGTATTGACGTATATGGCGACAGAGATTTCATTCATTATGACTATGACGATGAGTTGGGTTATATTAGGTTTGCAAAGTGGTTAAAGGAATTGACTAACTTTGAACGTCATAATGATGTTACGTCACGTCATATAAAAAATGCAATGGCATTGGCATTTCAGATTGGCAGTTTTAGAGAAAAGGGCAACATGTGTCGTGGTATTTGGAGAGCCAGTGATAAATGTACACGGAAGCGATTGGTGATTGATAATTATTACTTAAAAAATCCAGATTCAAAGACTGAACCTCCCGTTCACATTAAGGATATCAGAAATGACTTTCCATTTGAGTTTTGGATTAAGAAGGATTACAAGGCATGGGGTTATAGATCGGACAACATGGAACTCTTTAATTGGCTTGCGGAATCAGCCATAGATGGGCAAAATACTCGTAAAAGTATTTTGAAGTACAAAATACTAAAATACTGAAATTCTCGCCTGAAAATACAAAATACACAAATACTTCTAATTTCCTCAAATGCAAATACAAAATACTTTCTGTTTTTTCCAAAATACAAAATACTTTCTGTTTTTTCCAAAATACAAAATTCTTTCTGTTTTTTCCAAAATACAAAATACAAGTATTTAAAATACAAATATTTGCTGTAAAATACAAAATACGTATTTTGAAAATACTTTGCAAAATACTTCGATATTTTGTCAGAACTTCAGGATTAAAAAGATCTCAGCTCTGATCAATTCATTTCAAATGACTACGCGAAAACATTGAGTTACACACAACAAGTGGTTTTTCTCGGGATTTCCTCAAAATACAACGTCAAAAGACATTTTACTATTTAAAACACAGTTGAGTATTAAAAATACATGACGGGTATTTCGCCCACCTATGGTAATGTATTCTAGAATGTTGTTTTGACTGTGACTATGAGGTGTTTGGGCTAAGCGGATGCGCAATTGCGTCGAAAAAGTATTTTGTATGTTGATATTTGGAATTTTGTAAAATACTAAATACTAAATACAAAATACTTTCAATGTATTTTGCAAATACAAAATACTTTTGTATTTAGAAGTAAAATAAAAATACAAATACTTTTTCTTGGGTATTTTGAAATACTTCGTCAAAATACTAAAAAGTATTTTGCCCATCTATGGAATCAGCATTCATCTAATAATCACTATTTACCTGACTCAATTATTATTTTAGCCGAATTGGGTCAATTTGTTTGCTAGGCAAACTACATCAACATGGGCATTTCAAATTGGTACTTTATTAAGGACTGAACCGTCAACAAACTGGCGTGGCGAATTACTTGTATTAAAATGACTTCACCAACTCAACTTAGCTGACCCTCTTGGTTCACCAATCGACTTGAAATTTTTTATGGGTACTCTCAAATGTGTGCTGTGGTACGTCGCCAAATATCAGCTCATGAACCTTAAGGTTTCCGCCGCTATAAAATAAAATTCGAGGACTGACCGAAAGAACGAATTCGACCACCCAGCAACGGGTGTTTGGTCTGGTCGTCGAACTTCGACCCGAGGACCCGAAGACCAAAATTCACATAGTCAGCTAAGATGAGTTGGTGAAGTCATTTTTATATATGTAATTCGCCATGCCAGTTTGTTGACGATTCAGTCCTTAAAGAACTCTTTAATGTGTCATGTTATTACATTGGTCCAAATGAGGAACCATCAGTTTCTCCTATTTCTAAGGATGATTTTGAGCATATCTTTAAAGGGAAGAGATGATGACTAGATGATTGGGTTGGAATTTCTGAAACAGAAATTGATATAGCCAAGAATATTGTTTTTGTAAAGTATTTAAGTCCCAGGTGATGAAACTCACATTGATATGGAACTACTTTTAAGTAAAACTGAATTGTGGGATTATTGACCACTCAATAAGTAATCTGGTGGATTTATAGTATGAAATATTTAAGTTGATATATTGATAATAAATTTTTTGGACAGTAATATGAATAATATCCAATATTGAAATGCTATTTCATCAGGTATGGTAGACAAAATCAAAGAGTGGTTCATTGAACTATGTACTAATTTCCAAGAAGAATAGCCAGGAAGTCAAACATATATTTTTGTTGAATTTATTTGAATCGCTTTAAGTATTTTGAACAACATGTTATCGAACAAGTCATGCTTCATGCATCGCACTAGCTAAGTTCGCAGCTCGCTGTTTAAAAAAAACAACAACAAGGAAATAACAATTCCGCTTTAAAAAAGCACGCGGATGTTATTTTGACTCCGTTACCTGGAAGTAAACAAATATTACAATAACAATAACACTTCCTGCTTCGACTCGCGAGGTCATGGCATGGATCATGACACGAGTTCACTTCTCATTCTAATTGTACACGTCAATTCAATAAGTTTGAACTTTTTGAACTTTCCTCAATTTTAATTCGAATATAAATTACAAGTTTTCTTAAAAAAAATTCGGCAATAAAAATGTGACCGCAGAAATTGTGCGCGCGGTGGGCGCGCGCGCGTGAGCGTGTGCGTTGGGGTTCTAAGATGGAGTAATTAGAAAAACCAAATTGCTAGATTACACAGGTGAGTCATATTATTCATGAAAGAATTGTGATCTGCTGAGAGATTTTTTTTTTGCAAATTATGTTTAATTAATTAATCATAATATTTTTATGATATTGACAGGTGTGCATGTGATCTGCAGCTTCTTTTTCTGGAAAATTCTGGACTGGGATTGACTAATTTTAATGGGAGGATTAATTAATTATTAATTTTGTGAAACATAACATATGGTAAGTACACTGTAAACTCAAGAGCATTGAATAAGCATGGGCAGAGCATTTATTTCAGCAGCGATGCTCTGGTTTTGCTCTTTCGTAAGCCAAGCCGCGTTTCTAATGCTCCGATGGTGAAATATAGGCACGGCATAATTTATGATCCATCGATGCACAAAATATTTGCAAATTATAATGCTTCGCCAATGCCACATTCGTTTCACGGTTCCCCAACTGGAGTATCCAACTGACTAATGCT
>JAQIXO010001435.1:0-12437 GCA_034700305.1 Protaphorura armata | reverse complement strand
CAAATGGGACAAACACATATGTATTATTAATTACGAGTCCATTGTATGCACAGCCGGTAACAATATAATTCCACTCACATGAACGGCAACTGAAACTCGTAATCCTAATAAAGACAAATTATGTCTCATCCCGTCTTATTCAGATAACCTCATGACCACACCGAATTGTATACAGTCACTATTGAATCCTAATACCCAGGTACATGAACTAAGAAAATAATGCTCATTCACATGCACGGACAAAATAACGGACACAATTCCAGTAACACAAATCTGAAACAATATGTACACAATAATAAACAAAGATAGGAACCTTACAATGCAGACAAAAGTTACAATAATTAACCTACCAACAAATAAAATCGGGTCAATACAAATTGAGATATCCTGTCTGCGTAGCTTATACGATGATAACCAAATGCTAATAAAAGCGGGTATCCCATACTCAAAAACAAATAATAGGAACGTGCTTATTCATCATATCTTGGCAGCCGCTTGGTCAACGATAAATACCACCATCCTAAATGATAAACAATCTTAACATATTTCAAAGAGATATATAACGAGAATTGGCATGTACATACACCCCACCTGAATCTCACAAGCCAAATATTGAACCACATGAATTTTGCTTACCCATCCACTATACGATAGGATCCGAAGCATCACAACAATCGTCGCTGTAAGGAGACTATTATAAGCAATAACATCCTTTCATTATATTATTTATGGTAAGCATTGATTACACGTAAGAGAAGATATATAAGGCAATCAATAAACTTGTAAGTGATCCACTGATCGATTGGAATACCTATTGGGAACATTGGTCTTATAAATAAAAGCCATAATCGCGCAGGATGTGACAATCACACAGGATCTAATTGTCCACTAATTACCTCGGTCTTGCCTTTAATTATTTTACCATATTCACGCTCATGCAGGGACAATTCATACTACACACAGTGCACGCAGAACCATTCAGACCCGCAGTGCTGAGCATTCCACCAACACTAGCAATGATTAGCCCCGTCAGAGCCGAAGTTTCTGATCTTATAATATTTTTCGAGGTAAATGACATCATAATAATGATGATCTTAGTCATTCTTATCCTGATCTACTTCTTTTTTCGAAAACATGATAAGGATGCTAGATCAATAGATTCCAACACAAACCGGCAAGTGTCATTCCATCCGAATGGACAAATAACAGTAACGCTCTATAAGAACGCTGAACCTAGTCTGTCACTAATAATCGAATAAGCCGGTAGTAACCAGTCCACGACCACTAATACAAATTCCTAGTCCGTTTATATATAAACACGAAGAATTCAAAATTCTCCTCGGTGACAGGCACACCATTATCCCAGTAGCTAGTACACTTCCGAACAATACCAAATTCCGTCGCTACTTGAAGCTAATAAGAAAAAGATCGACTTACGAAATAAATTATCGGAATTGTCGGTAAATTACCAGCTTAATCAATAATAGATTTCATAACCCACGGATACACCACTTTTCTTGAAAACGAGTTTCATAAAACTCGAAAAGTGAAAAAACTTCGCCTTCGAAAATTCAAAAGTGGAATTGCTACGAATGCTTAGAAAATTTTGGGATTAAGGCACCACAGAATCCAGCTATATCTGCTCGCCCGATCATTTGGAATTTACCTTACAATTGGGCACCCTGAAGCTGTTCCCCAGGAAAATCACAATAAACTACATGGATTTTAACTACTGCTTGGATCAAGTAACCTCACGGACCTGTTACTTCACTTCACATCTACATTTACCAGGTTTTAATATTAGTTACATTTCTTAGTTATATAAATTCATTCATTATGAATTGCGCTTGAGTTGCTCATGTCAGGTATTCCATTTAATTGTTTTAACATTTTAATATATATGACTTGAGTAATTTTTTTTCAATTCACATAGATTTTTGTTTAGACTAATGTACATTCTTTTGGTCTACCCTGTACTCAATACTGATTGTACTGTACATAGCTTCCAACTTATTTTAATATTTTAGTTACTTTAAGTGCTACAAATGCAATTCCCGTTGATATTTTATAAGAAAGCTAGAACTTTATAAATATGTTAGTTTAACCTTTTGATTTATTTTAAATGTGGTTTTAGAATTTAAAGTTGTACAATCAGGAGATTGTTTTATCAAAATTAGGAAAGTGTTAGAAATGTATTAATGTTCTCTTTATGTAATGTGTGTAAAATATATGTGCTTGGGTGGAATCATAAACCCCCATTCACAATACCATACATGACGAGAAACGTTAAGGAAGATCGTCTCAATCTTCCTTAAGAACATAACCTATTCGCCACATCTCGTCCCAACACAGACATATGGTTAAGTAAAATACGGCGCATGTTACTTAATTATCTACGGAGAGATGTATTTGTTAAAAGGGGGAGTTTTGATTCAATCGTAAGTGTACACCTATATACATCGTAACAATAACTCTGCGGAAATATTTATCCAGGAATTAAATTATATTTTCCTCAGCGGGTCCTGCTGAATATTTGTATTGCGGTTGCGGGAGTGAAGAAGAGTCACGTGTGTTGCCTTCAAAAGAATAAAGAATACAGTAACAGACGGGGGAGCGAAATTACAGTAAGATTTTTCCATTTCCCCATATCATGACCATACCTCAGTGTTGTAAGGTTTTGAGACATTTGAGAGTCAGTCAAGGAATGATGATATGGTATCAACAAGCTACCTTGAGTTTGGCAACAGATTTGAATGATGCCCCCAATGTAACCGACCCATATTGAATCGTCCGAATTAACCAGCCCAATCTGATACAACCCATTATAACTAAAATGAACTGACAAAACCAATTTGCCGGGCATCACCGAATTACCTCGAACCATCCGTAAAGGCAATTGTTACGATCGTGGACAGAGCTTTTACAAGACTATAGCCCAGATCATACTTTAATAAGAGTGGCCAAAACGTTTTTTACTTCAACTCAAGTTTCTTATTTATTACTTACATTTTTCTGATGAACAACAAGTTTTCCGCTTATGTAATTCTTTACTCCGACAACTTATCTACGAGCGCTGTACTTACACACACACACCAACTCAAACTTCTCTTTTTCTTTTTATACAACCTCAATTCGAAGTTGTCCTACTTCTTCGTCCCTTAATTACCCTGCTTCAAACGTAAGTACTACATTGTTACGTAATACAATTACGCAATCTGTCCTCGCAATCGAGGACTCAACAGCAATTATTCTTTACAATCACCTTCCTTTACTTTCCCTTTCAACCTATTCCCTGACCTGAATTACACAACTATTGCTAACCTGTTTATGCGTGGATTTTATCAACCACGCATAACATACACATAGGCCAAAAAAAAATTGTGTCACATCAAAGTAGTAAATAAAATTATGAGTTGATATTCATATTTTTTTGTATTTTTTCACTAAACAGAAACGTGAAAATAGAATAATCGTATTTGAAACACTCGAAGAATAAGAAAAATACAGACATGTTCTACTTATTGAATGTGAGAGATATTACTATTAGAGATAAAGAGAAAGTAAAATACAATTATTCTTCCGGGGGACACATATTGAATTTTAACGACACAATATTATTTTGCGGATTATGGTTAGCAATCGTGACATTATACAAGGTATTAAACTCGGCAGTGGACGGAACATAATCCGTGGTGTTCAACAAACCAACATTTTGAGTTGCATTTGACAAAACCATCCGCATAAAACTAGACCGAATACCACAGCGGTATTGCGAAAATAAACTAGGAATCGCTATGTTAAGGTCTAAACATCTAATGCTATTCCGAGACAATAAACATGGTTGATTCCTATAAACTCGCCTCTGGCAACCGATTTTCCCATTTAAATGGAGACACCCCTCCAAAAGAACAACCCCGTCCCGATCACAGGTTTCCCAGAAAGTTTTGTCTAATGGACAGGGCTTTACAAAATCAACATTATCCACATGCACTATTGATGAATCTTGATTATGAATGGTTACGTTAACCTTACAAATAAAATAATTATAGGTAGTGGAATATGTTGTCCCTGTCCAATAATAGTACGCTGTAGACTCTACATTGGTAGCCCATTAATTCCAAGTGATTTGCTCTAACCTATTACCATCGTCGTCCCGCATTTGTGTGACCAACGATTTACATTCATCGACACTAACCTTTTTATGCCAGTTCTCACATAAATGTTCCTTCTGACCAAAAAAATAAACCGTTTTCGGTTCGTGTTGCGCCACACACCAACATTCATAGCTAACTGCAGACGGTCCCAATAAATGTAATGTAGAAATTGTAACTGGGATCACAGCGGCTAATCCATCAGCGATAGAGCAAACGGTGGGATCACTTGGCAATTTCCACAGGGCTCCAATTACAAAGTGCGAAACTTGATTGGGTATGGTGAGAGGGTACGCTTCAAGAGTGAGTGATTCAGAGTTCAAATTGGAATTGTTTTTCTGATGAACAACAAGTTTTCCACTTATGTAATTCTTTACTCCGACAACTTATCTACGAGCGCTGTACTTACACACACACACCAACTCAAACTTCTCTTCTTCTTTTTATACAACCTCAATTCGAGGTTGTCCTACTTCTTCGTCCCTTAATCACCCTGCTTCAAACATAATTACTACATTGTTACGTAATACAATTACGCAATCTGTCCTCGCAATCTGTCCTCGCAATCTGTCCTCGCAATCGAGGACTCAACAGCAATTATTCTTTATAATCACCTTCCTTTACTTTCCCTTTCAAACTATTCCCTGACCTGAATTACACAACTATTGCTAACCTGTTTATGCGTGGATTTTATCAACCACGCATAACAGCAACTAATTTAACCGATTCACCTGAAACAATTGATCCGCTAGATCTTAGGATTCCGTGACAGATACTGCCAGCTATGTTGTCTTTAGCACAGTTCTCCCGCTTAGACAGACACCAGACTACGCCCTACTGGCATTAGACAACTTGACTTCTCTGATGATTTTAATGCAATGGTTCAATGCATGCCCATATATATCTATTTGCTGGAGCTTAAGCGATGTCTATCACGCCATATCCTATTCGCAACCAAGCGCATGAAAGGACAAGAATTGAAGAGGGATTTGACATTCCTACAACATATGCAATCGGTTTTCATATGTCTTACCTTACAGCAAATGTGTCAACAATAATAACAGTATGGGCAATTTGGATAGCCCATAAGTTACTTGGAATCACAACCATTATACCGGTACTTCCTGTGACATGGGCCAACGAAGACTTTGGTGGTTCAATTAATGGATGGCATTATTATGTTGAATAATGCGTACGTTATGTACAGTACACTCAACCAAACCAGGATATGACAGAAGCACATTCTGTTCATGTCATTGTACATTTGTAATATTTATCTGATGACAATGCTATGTCATCATAATTATAAGTCATCACATTCATTCGAGATCCTTCTCACTCATTCATTTAATTGTTACCATTACTTTATATGTAATATTGTTTGATATAAAAGAGCCATCAATCGACTCAATAAACCAGTTATGATCTACACTGAGATCAACTCCAAACCAAGGAAATTAAAATATTCCCATAATAAACAGCATATAATCGCATCATAGTCATCGTCATTCTTTTGGCACTTATTTTCGTCATTTGAAAATAAACCAACTTAGCGATAAAATATAGAAATACGCAAACCGTCGGGTTACTTTCAATCAAAGTGGCAGTGGCAGTGGCAGTGGCAAAGTGCAGAAGCATTAATTAGCCCAACTTCTTAACTCATAAAAGCTACTTCTCTATAAACTATAAGATTAATCATGAATCAATTACAATGGACTCTAGTGAGATATATTGGGAACTTTTCTAACTAATATGTTCTCTACCTTGGTTCATAGGTACAGCGACGAAAGGTCATCGCTGTCCCGGTTAATTGTCGGCCAATCGTGCAATTAATTTTATCCCTCATTGCTATACTAAATCAGCACTCATTAATTATTTATAACCGAGACAGAGAAAACGCCCACTGAATATTTCGGTTTTGCAGTTGCGGGAGTGAAGAAGAATAATGTGTATTGCCTTAAAATGAATGTCTGCGTTGCGGGGTATGCAATGAAAGAGGAAGGAGCGAAATTGCAGTAAGATTTTTCCATTTCCCCATACAATCATGTTCAATTGGTTGACACTAATATAATGAATCTGAATTCTAGATATTACATTCAAAGTAATACGTCAGCAGGTGAACAGACTTGTGACATTTATGCACCTATAAATACTTAAGCAGGATACATTAGTTATACAGTCTCAAATATTTAATTGAGCTGAACAATTCCCTTCGTACACATCAATTAGAGTAAGTTCAAATTAATTTTTCTTAAGCTATATTCACTTCAATTCTTCACCTGTTAAATACAGATTCCAAATTCAAGTTTCCAACCACCCTGTAATATACGTAATTAGAATTTGTGAAATAACGATTAGAAACAAGTTCTGAAAAGTAACCCGCCGGGCTCCAATACAAACCACTTTTTTATCCAGCTTTCTCCATGTGCCATTTCGGATCTGTGACATGGCCTGAATAAATAGTAACCCAGGTTTGTATTTGATATTATACGGTAATCAAATTTGATTGATTTTCTGTGTTGCAATCAGAGGCAGCAAGGAAAGCAAAGGATATCGCAACTGATGCCTGATGAAGGCCAGAAATGAGAGATGGCGTGGGAGGACTGAACACTGGAGTGAGAGGACCGATCATTGGAATGACTAAGCTCAACACAGAAGTGGTAACACGTTTTCAAAATGTAGTGAGTGCTATTAATGGGTAAACAACTTCCTGTATACCTTTAAGTGTGTAGGGATTTAATAAAGAACTCAAACTCTGCGGATATATTAATCCAGCAATTAAATTATGTTGTCCTCAGTCGTACCTGCTGAGTATTTGGGTTTTGCAGTTGTGGGAGTGAAGAAGAGTCATGTGTAATGCATTCAAAAGAATGTGTGCATAGCCGGGTATACAGTAAAAGACGGAGGAGCGAAATTGGAAAGATTTTTCCATTTCCCCATATCTCTCAAGTCATATGACACCTCAGTCTTGTATGTTTTTGAGAGTCAGTCAAGGAGGGATGATATGGCATCAACAACCTAACTTGAACCAATAAGGCCGAGGCGAAGCCAATATTGTATTGAGGATACGAGTTAGCAAATTCTGTAAACGCAATGGATGGAATCAATGTGAATCCTGACAATACTTAATATTCTATGTACTAAATAATTGTAAGACTATCGATCGGATCGTTAGTGATTTTCATCTAGTTTAATTCTGACCGTCCCCGAGTAAATACTTAAAGTTATTGCAATTGCTTAAACGTAAAACAAAAACAAAGGTTTGGCCATAGTTAGTAATCCAAATAAAGAGTAATTTTGAATTTAGTTTTTCTACTAAAAAAATAATTGACAGTTCCGTCCGTGATAGGTTTGAAATAATATTTTCTTGTGTTTGCCTGTTCTAATTGATTTTTATATTTTCAGAAGATAAAATGGGTGACATGAACGAAAAGATGAGAGACGAAAAAACAGCTGCCCATAGACAAAAAGTTGAAACTGGGATGAATGATTTGAAGACGACTATGGAGAAGGCGTAATGCGACGAGGCAAATAAGGCCCATTGGACTCTAACATTTTCTAATACACGCGATGTGCTCCGTAATTACTCCACAGGTAATAATTCCTTTACAATAGACTATACCGTAGATACTGCGCAGAATATTGTCGGAGGTTTAAGATTCAAGAGGAGTGGAATTTGAAAAAGGAATATATTAATGATACAATCTGCAGCCTGACACATATTTTACTATGCGGACAGAGTTTTTAAGAGATAATAACAGTCGTGGACAATTCAACGCATGTTTGGGTAAGCACCCGCGTATATCCCAGCCAAGGCCCACTATTAGAGCTAATGCTCTGCTCAGGAAACCAAATCCCGAGTAACTCAGTCAGATAGAGTTTTCATGTGTTCACAAACTGGGCGCGAACCTGATTAGACCATCAATACAAGGAAGTGAAAATTTGATCGCAGAACAAAGCCATCTGACAAAGCTAACAAAAATGGGCCCATACCATCTTCCTTGATAAAATCTGCGGATAGGTAGATTCTAGTGGAGAGGCCCAAGTTTTCTTACAAGGGGCAACTAACACATCCACAACTAAGATATTGGCGCTGCAGTTGGTCAAATGAAAAGTAAGTTCCTATTTGATAATTTAAACAGAACAAGTATTCAGAAGAACAATTTCCAGTCAGCCAGACAGACGCCAGAATGATTTGACTCATTTTCACTTATTACACGATGGCAGACGCATCTCAGGCTTTTAAAAATTGTCGAACACTCAATTCAAACAAAGTATTCCCGCTCGGGGCTCCAGACCGTGATATTCACGACGTGACAAAGATTATACCGCTTTCGCCAAACTAGTGCCGTTTCGTTCGCAAACAAAACTAGCAGAATATGTGTTTACACGCGCCAACTAATTTTAAAAAAGCATACAGCGCGGTCCATAGCATAATCAAACCACTCTAGCAAAGGTTTTCTTCACACAATAGATGAATATACATGCCATGTGTGTAGATAATCCAGGGAACACATTAGCGTGGACTCTAAATATTGAAATCCTTACGTTCTAAGAACTAAACCTAAAAAAATATAACTATATAAATATGACTTCTCCTGTCTTTTATCCTTCGCGTTGCAGTAGGCGTGTAGTTTAGTCATATCTTGAGATGATGGCGATGGTATTCTCTGGTATTTCGTCCGGTGCTCATATCTGGAAACAGAAATTAAATAAATATACACAAGCCCGAACATAACGTCTGGTCACACTAACATAGTACCCATTCATTTGAATATGCATATAAAGTGGCAATAATGGGAGTCCATTGAGAAAAATTCGCCAGCATATTATTGCACAAAAAAGATATAGAATTATATAGAACTACATAGTCAAAGTTGATATAGAATTTAAATATCCATTTGGATTAAAACATTGAATAATCTGTAAAATTCATTTCCAGTGAAAATAATAAGTACGTTTACCCAATAATAGTCCAAATGTACCGTTGGGTTGAATCGTTTGTTCGAAGTCCTTTGGGGGTGGTGTCATGCTCTATTAACGACCCTCTATGGCTTTCAATTTTCTCGAAGAGTTGTCTGGACCCTGGAAAATAAAATTGAATATTCCAAGTGCAATTCCAATTCCAATGCATGAAGGAAAGAATGTAATGAAATGACAAAGTGACGACCCACCCACTTTTACGTTGACATCTCCGAAGCCAATCACCCAGGTTTCGATCACAAAGTCTGTTGGAATGGAGGCAGGAACGCCTTTTGTTGTTGGAAGGTTGGAACTGCTCCAGGACTACTCACTGTCACTCGACTCGCCTTCACTTTTAAATGAATTGGCTGAAAATCAACACGAGAAAATGAAATGAAATTAGGTTTAACTATTTGTAGATACATTGTACTTTGTACACTAGGGGTGTTTAATTTCTACTACAACAGGTAGATTCTGTTTAAAAAAAACCGGATACAAATGGAAACTAATTGTAGCCCAGTATTACGACTTACGACGACGGGAGAGATTTTAACGTATTCGCAGTCATTTAAAAATGCATTTCAACATCCCAATAATAGGAGAAACCATTCAATGCAGAAATTCACTTTCACAAGAAATTTTTTTAAGGATATGTATGTACAAAGTGTATTTAAAAATGAATTAAATCAGAGAATATGACTCTTTCATAAATAAACTCTGTACATGCATACGAACGATTTATAGACCGGGCCTGGAACAATGGCCTGGACGCATGGCATAAATAATTAAGACTTGTGTAAGATATATCATGTTACACTATTTCCAAGGATATGTTTGAATGAAAACGCTAGTCCAAAGTAAATTAATTGAGTCAACACAATTTTACTGTTTAAACTGTAGTGTTCTCAATGCACACATTACAAACACAATATGAAAAAATATGGAATTCTAGGTGTGCAGTGTTACGTCATAGTCGAGAATGTTTAGTGAAAAAATGAACGGATAAGCCGAGTTCAAAACAACGCCTCTCTGCTCTGCATCTCTCTTCTGAAGCAAGAACGAGTACGTTTGCAAAAGTTTCAATTTTTCTGCATGCCTTGCAATTTTGTACATTCTTTCCCATTGCACTTTGCATTGTCTAAACGACGAGTGACATATTTATTAACATTATTTTTATAACGTCAACTGTTTCAACTTCCTTGCAATGCAATGTGGATGATGGAAGTTCAATGCAGGAATGAATGACTCATAACGGGTTATGGTTAATGCTGTCTAGTAGTGTAATGGAATGTGTCCGTGCTTTGGAATTCTCTGATCTTTTACGTACCATGTTAAACTGTGTTGCTTATGTACCTCATAAAATAATTCTCTCTCGTTGTCAGTTCCGTTGACATGGGATGGAAATGGAATGGAATGTTGTAGCCTTAGTTGGATTGCCATCCAGAGATCACATTTTGAAATGACCAAGTCCCCATGTAGAGCCATAAATTAATTGATTGTCCAACCAACAATGATCTGTAAACAGATTAATTATGAACACACATTAATTGAGAAGCATAGAATAAATTGGATTTGGTTCAACAGCCAGGCTGACCAACCGTCCTTCTTTGAGAAGGACAGTCCTTTCTTTTGAAGGCCTGTCCTTCTCTGAGAAGTGTCCTTCTCAATGTCCTTCTTTGGAAACTTGTCCTTCTTTGTCCTATATTTTCATAGACAAACATAGAAAACCACCACTAATTTGCCTTCTCCAGTCTAAATTTCAAAAAAATTTCGGCCCTCCGGGCCGATCCTTGGGTTATAAGCGTTTAAATGTGGAAAAGCGAGTTCAAATAAGAATTGGAAAAGCGAAAAGACCAATTTTTGTGGGCGTAATGGACTGATAATAGATTTCATTGTAGATAATATGGTCCATAATTACGAAAAATTAAATTCATTGTACTTAAAATGGACGGAGAAATGAATTCGTTGTAGATAAAATGAGCTTAAAAATGAATTCGTTGTAGGTAGAATGGGCTTAAAAATGAATTCGTTGTAGGCAAAACGAACAAAATTTTTTGTCCTCTTCTGACTTCCAAGAAAATTGGTCAGCCTGCAACAGCCACACTTTCTATAAAATAACGTATTGACGGTCCGAGAGTACAGATCATCCCACAACATAATGAGAAAGAGTACGTGAATCGTGCAGTGTGCACCGCAGTCCATTGTGTCATTGTGTGCCAAAAATAATGCTAATATTTTCTAGTCTAGTTATTTTCCAGTGTCTCTGGAATAGCTCTTCCTAAACCAAGAATTCATTTTAATTCAGATTCATCATAAAAAGTTTTAGAAAATGTTCACATATAAATTGAATGGAATATCAGAATACCGGCAGGTATTAAATGTCCAATTTCTTAAGTGTTCATACAGTGTTCACTTTTTTTTCAACAAGCACAGATTTAAAAGTTGGTTAATAAAAATTGAACGTTCCAAGTACCAAGAAGGATTGAGGAAACTGTCAAAATTATATCAGAATTTTATCATAGAAATGGGCATGAACCAAAATGATGTTTAATTCTTAATTCTATTTAACTCGATCTCTAGTAAATCCCGTACTTTCGTGGCGTATTGTTAGGCTGTGTACGCAAGTTTGCATTGAATTGCATGCTGTAGCATACAAAAAATATTTATTTACTATGTGTATATTTATTGATTTTATAATTTTTTAATTGGATCTTAAGAGAAGTAATTGGAAACTTAATTAGTTCCTGAAATATAAAATTATCCGGCTAAACGAAAAATCAGTTGCCATTACTAACTGATAGACTTGATCAGACTTGAATAGAAATATTTTATCTATACCTCACAAATTCATAGGTAATTTTTGAATAAATCATATAACTTTTAATTTAGAGCAATCCCATTGTATGCACAAGTTGAGAGATATCTATCCCCTTGTGTCAAATTTTGTTCTGTCCTTAAATTTTTGAGAAACTCTAATTTCTTTTTATTCAAAAAATGATTTTACTTCAACACCGCAGGGTGTTTCAGAAGAACCCTAAAGTTCCGACTATTTTCAAAATAAAAAAGGAATCTCAACTTTCCGAATTTTAAATATATTCATTTAATTGATTGATAGTAAAAATAAAATAATACCTGATTTTGAATTCCCACTCATGAATGAATAAATTCACATGCACTAGTATCACATGCATTTAACACTATTTTATTAAAAAATCCACCTTCAACAAGTGTTATGATTATTTTCATGCATAGATAATTATGAATGAGACGAGTGATTCGGAATATTGAATAACAAGCACACTCTCTCACAAAAAGTCAGTTGGT
>JAQIXO010001434.1:0-12440 GCA_034700305.1 Protaphorura armata | reverse complement strand
GGAAAATGGACAGATAGATTTCTTTTACGGGAAGAATCAAAATAATATCTGCATTTCGAACTTAATCTTTCTGTGTATGTATATTGGGAATTTGTAAAATTTGGACATCATTTATCAACCACACTGTAAATGAGAGTAAAAATGAGACTTACTGGTGGACATGACGGTGACGGCGAGCGGAAGGGTCTGGACCATCTGCGTCACGGCAAAGAACTGTTGGACAAAGGAAAATCAATTTGTGTGTCACTAACAAGTCTATTCTACTAACTCCATCTAGGTTACAACCACCGTAAAGTACACTCGACAGCAACCTGATTTAGCTCTTAAAAATCAAGGATGACCACTTGACCCATTCAACAATTTCTCTTTATTCCGTTTAAGTTTGATAATAAATTGAACATGACACACCCATGACTTCCAACAAGTGACACAATCTTCAAAATTAGTTTTCTTTTACATTTCAGGGTATGCTGTCCTGGCTACGGCCTCTTCAGAGTCTACACAACGTTAATGGATGCACGCGCGGTTTCTATTCCATTCCAGTTAAATCCATAGGATTCAATTAACTGTGTACTTAAAGTTAGACTCTTCAATTCCCTTGTGAAACAACAGACACATACTATTTCCTATGTACTTTCTGAGAAAGCAGTGGGAAGGAGAGGAAAGGCAATAAACGCGTGGGTTAAGGAGTTAAGCACCCTGTTTTCTCCATTTGACATGTGAAATTACTACTCAAGCACTAAGCACTCTCACTCCGCTAAGCCTTGCAAGACTTACACTCAGTTTTCATAGGAAATGTACCGTAAATCACGGATTAGAAGCCCGGGGTACTACGAAATTATTTCATGTTCCTTTTATGGGTCTTTGGAGAAAGTACTCATTGGCGTCTTTGAATATTCCATGAGGCACCGGGATTCCAATCCGTAATTTACGGTATAAGAAGACTAACTACGTAATGGCCTTGTGTAGTATTCACTTCCAGACATTTACATTAATAGTAGCCCTAAGAGCCACCCATTAATTAAGTAGACTAATCACTCTACCACCCAGTACACGACTAATAGCTTCCCATTCCCATTAATTACGCCCGCCTTCTTATTCTTGTGAATTCTGGGAGCAGAACAATCTGTGGAATTCCAGTCAATTTCCTTAAAAGATGAGCAAATAATTGCCTACAAAAATGACACAATTTACAAGGTAATTCGATAAACCGTTACTGTTTGTCTCAGTAGACAAATAAGTTCAAAGTGAAAATAAAATTTTACGGGTTAATCTAAAATTAAAATTACATCAATTACATTTTGACGCAATCATTTTTCTTTAATCGATTTAATACCTACGTTTTCAAATACAATTCCGACATATATTAAAATTCTGAAATGAGACTGACCACGTATTATTTTGTATGATGATGGAAATGTCATATCTCTCTGCCTGTCTATTCATTACTCGAGGGAAAGACTCAATTGCTCATTTTGGGAGGCTCAAGCCAGTAGAATTAGAAGTGATCGGGATCGTAAAACGTTAGTACCCGCGCGGTGGGAGTGTATTCTTCCATGATATCCTAAGCCATATCCATATAATCATCCCGTCCAACATTCATTCATACACACACAAAGTTTTTGACTCCGACTAGGCCTCTGACTCTCTCGCTGGGAATCATAATCATCTGAGTTGTGTCCTGATCCTGAGCTCTGCTCCCATTTCCCTTCTTCCTCAGTTTTTACGGCATTTCAAATCATATCCCACTCATAGCCATAACTTCACCAAAAAAGTTCAATTCGCTTCACTGCACACGAGTTTTCCTAACCGAAATATCTTCCGGGTTCCATCAATTTGAGAGAACCAAACCCTCAGAGGAAATCTATGGTAATCGTACTATGTACCACTACCACAATGTTGAAATGGTTACGCAGTGCGGTACTGTGCGTAAGCCACAGACTCAGCCCATATTTTTGTCATGCACGCAAGTAAACAATGGAGACTTGTATTATTATGCTGCTTGTACTTTTGGCACAAATCTCCCCTCTTAAATTTCGTTTCAAAATTTTTGGAACAAATGCTTAATCATATCCCCCGTGATTTCTTCCACCGTAGTGCCTCATTCGTATACTTAATAAAGTATATAGAGTCAGTAAGAATTGAACCCGGGACACCATTCAGCGTAACATGGCGCGTTGAATGAATGCCCGCGCATATGAATTCTTTCGAAATAATGGAGTCCTTGTTTTATTTTGTATAGTAGTACTGTGGATTTCTAAGGTTAGTGCATATTACAGAGTAATGGAAGAAAGTAATCAGAGATATGAGTCACCAGAGAGGAGACTGACTTCATGCCAACGCACTGGTATACCGGTATATATAGTTCTACCATTAATACTCAACTCAAGGTGTATTAAACACATTTTACCCCATACCATTCATTTGTTAAATAAAGCTCTTCAAGCTCAACATGAAATGACTCGTGCCCGGGCAGAGTTGACATGGCGAATCGATCTGGTACTTCTCTCCAGAAAATGAACTATAAAAACGTACAGGGTGGTTCATAATCATAACCTACACTCGCACTCCTTAACTTGTTGGGAGAAAAAACATCGAGGCCAAAATAGAATTTTTTTGGTTAGTGTTCCAGTGTTACGGGGATCTAATGATTTATGTGCCACCCTGTACAATGTATAATTTTCTGGGAAATAAATAAATTTACCGTAGAGAGGAAACATATTATTATTTTTCCCTTCCTAAGTTTCTTAAACTAAAAAAATTTCGTTACAGATACGGGGTTTCCAAGCAGTTTTCATTCCACATGAACCGTTTCCACTGATTATTTTTCTGACGTGAATAATTTTCATCTTAAAACACATTTTTCTTTCTCTCTCACGGGGAGCCGCGCATTACGCATACCCCTGAATATGCAAATTAGTCACTGACTAATCCATCCGGCCAAAATACCACGGAGTAAGGAGTAATCGTGTAAATTTCTGGTTCAGGGTCTCATTGTCAGGGAAAAATTTAATTTTATTAATGTTGTGTTATTTCATAGTCCCGGTACCGCGTGCTTATTTTTTAAGTCATATTTGCATATTTGTTAAGTAGCAAGTTATAGCGAAGTCTTATTCTTCAGTTCTTCAGGTAGCGCTAGTCATCTAGTAATGGTAATGGTAGACGAACGACTGGTATTATTGGCATTACTAGAAACTACAGCAATACCGTAATGTCGAAACCACATTATCCGGACAGGGAATATATGTCCATACATTATTCTGACATCAGAAATATTGGTATCATAAATGTCAACTAGAAAAATATAGTCCCCATATATTTGTCCTGCAGGAAAACATGTTGATACAAATTAACTGTGCAGCAAAAAAAATACTGAGGTCATTTCTTCGACAGAAAAAGTATCGAAAAAATGTCGTCTGTCGATTGTCACAGCATTGGTAGAAATCTTTAAAAAATTCAGCAGATATCAATCTAACTATACCCACCTGAATTTCCACGTTTAACCTTAAGAAAGTATTGACACTAGAAAATAACTTACAATATGAAGACTAGCCAAGAAAAATACGGCTGCTCGGATTGAGCAACACATTGTGTGAGATCTAATACTCCACACTTGTCCTCGTCCACTTTCCTTTTCCAATCTTTTTTTGATAACACACAAATAACACCGAATTGTCGAAACCACATTTTTTGGACGAAGAATTAAATTGGCAACACATTATTCCGACACTACAAATAGATATATAAATGTAGACTCTCAAAAAAATAAAATATTAGCGGTAATCTTGCAAAATTATGAGTTCCTTCCTTCAGGTATCAAATTCACGATACCTACTAGATTCAAGCACAATTTAATTAACACAGCACAACAGTTCACTAAATTCCAGACGAGCTGTCTGGAACTTCGTCTCCAGTTTGACTCCTGAACCAGAACAACAGAGAGATGAGGAGAGGAGAGACGACGACATGGCCCTGGAGCCCGTTCAAAACTGAAATGAGATGAAATCCGGTCCGGAGCTCAGCATCGTCCTGTTGCTCTCTCTTTCTCTCTCTGCAGAGCGAAGAGAGATCTCCAGAGTTACGTACAGGAGAACATGCACTGGAGCTGAGGCTCCACCACTCCAGATTCGACTCCCTGGATCTTCTTCTGGAGAATTTCGAGAGGAGAGAAGAACAAGCTGGCTTCCCTAGAATTTCTACCAGGGAACGTGAGGTACGTACGGCAGGGTCCCACCAATTTATTGGCTCCCAAGATAGTTCTTATTTTCCAGACCATGTAAATGACAACGTTTTAGTTCTGCGAGCTGGTTTATGCATACAATACTACATGTAATGTCACTCCCTTGCGGGCAAGTTAAGTGGACACAGGATTCGTCCACGAGATCCCGAGTTCAATTCCTCCTAGGTTCACTTTTTATTTTCTTCTAGTGTCGAGACTTCGAAACAGTTTTGCGTGACATTGTATGTCTGACTCTGCCGACATGTCCCTAGTCTCCCTACCTCTGTTCTTTCCCGTTGGAGTTTGTTCTTCACAGCCATTGCCTTATCCAGGGAGTGAGGAACTTTCTCCGGGATCGAGTTAGAAGACCAATAATTTTGTACACAAACTGAAGTCTGGGACTCATCAGTCAATCCTTCCTTCCAGACATCCAGCACAGCATAAGCACAGCATATTCTCTTGCATTTCTGAACCAACGGGAATGGAATATTTGGAATGGAAGGAAATTAAATATATTAGTCCAGAATTCTTGGGAGGATGACTAGGAGTAGACACATAGGTTGGGTGGTAAGACTGGGAGCTAGAGCTATATGAGACATTACATATAATTAAGTCACTCCCTAGCATTGCAGTGCAGAGAAATCCAAACTTTTCGGCTACAGGGCTACATGATTGTGTACGTGTTAGACGAGTAGTGGTTGCGCTTTTGGACCACACCGTGTACGATAACTGAGAATTGACTAGAATGAACGTACCTGTGCCTGACTCGTAAAACTTTTGAGCATTCGCTGAGCATTTTCATTCACTTGGACAGAGGAGATTTAATGGTGAAATAAAGAAGGTATAGAAGGACAAGTACATATAAAAACAGCTGGTTTAATTGACCTGGAGGAAAAACACGACCATTTTCACTCCTTGCGTTGCGTTCGTCGTAGAAATAGGAGTAGAAGTAGTGTTTTGTGATTGCTTACAAGTGAAATAAATCTTTTCACTAGTAAAAGTGTTCATGGTGCACCGGGTGGTTCAAAACTTTACGACAAGGCCACGTAATGGCAATTTAAGTTGTATCAACACACAAAAATTGGTAAGACAGCGAATGGACCACCCTGAAGTATCCCTTGCCCTTTCCATTCTTGGGAATTGGAATTTGTATTCTCCCCTCACACGGGCGTTGGGCTCCAGGACGAAAAATACGGAGCACGGTCCGTGACGACGATACAGTGGTGGTGTTGGGTCTAGAATTCTTAGGAGCACTTTAGACGGTAAAGGGAAATGGAGAGACTACTCGACCGAAATGGGCTAGAGTGACATACTATGTGCTAGGTGAAGATGTGTTATGGGCATCTGGACAACCCAGGACACTTTACATTTTAAAAGACTCTTTCCTGGAAGTAGAAACTGGAGACTGTCGTGACCGTGACCGTGCTGATGTATTATATATGCTAAGGGCTACAATCAAACTTTTTTTATAATAGCAATTGGAGATCGAATTGGATTATGGAAAACCGAGGTAACCGCGCAGGCGAGATGCCCAACCCATTCTCTACTCGCCAAATTTTACCCTGGTGCCATCCCTTGTGAGCTGAAGTTGAGTATTAAGATAATATCGTGAACGGATTTCACAGCCCAGTCTATTTTATTGGGAAACATGTTTCTCAATTTGTAGGGAAATCCTATGAAAATAAACTTTCACGCTCAAACACTCAAGAAGAACAACAATTGAGTTTGTTTTCCATTCCGACGATTACGATTCAATTGAATGATAAAATGAAGCGTGGAAGGAAATGGATCCGTGTGCATGTATCCAAATACGAATTCGAATCATAATATTGTTACGTTTACGTTGCCTTATCCTTCTTTCTATCTATTCTGTGCATATACATATTAAAATCCATTAAACAATCCATCCAATCATTTTTCTAGTAGAATTCAGATACTCCTACATACGAGACTAGAAGAAAAAGTATTGTCGAGAGATTTGTCTACAGAGAGAGAGACAGAGAAGACATGACATGATACAATTATTTGACCCATTTTTATAACAAATAGAGCGGATGAATCAAATTGGAGAGGAACAGACAGAGAGACAGCCACACGGACAGGATTCGTGTCTAAAGTGCCATTTTTACTTCAAGATATTTTGGAGATGTGCTCAAAAGTCGGTGAAGCGAGTGATTGGTTGAAAGGGTTGAGCATTTAGATCCGAATTCCAAGAAATTGAGTGCGCAGTGTGTCCAATGTCCAGTCCATAGCTCCAACGTATCGCCTCAACTTTTGTCCAAATATATACATGTATATATAGGCACGTTACGGTTACGTACGCCATGCGCCATGCAGTAAAAGTAAAATGATTCCGAGGAGAATAGAAATAGAAGTTAATTTTGAGTCATACTATGACAGGGTACAGGGTAGTTGTACTAACAGACGACTAGCTTGACTAGTGTGCAGACGTACTTCCATTATAGGTACATACTACCACAGTTTACGACAAATAGGATATTCTGTGCTGGGTCTCAGGTTGATAGCATTTTTATTTTATTTTCATCGTGAATGGATTTTCTTGTTAAACTTTCCAGGAATTCCTCGGATATCATCCTTGGAATTCACTTGTCGTACCTTTTGTCTCAGATAGTTAAATATATAAAACGATTATGGGTCGTTCTTAAATGATGTCATGGGTTTATATTTTCCCTAAGGCAGAAGGGACTGTGATGTCAATTAAATCATTGCGATAAATTTTCGATTATTTTGGCCACTCAGCTAATTAATTTCACCTGCATGAACTAAAAGACTTCTGATGGTGCGGATAATTGAACCCAGGACATTTGATCTCGAAATACAGAATATATGAATGGCCCCCTCGTGAAACTGAACAAAGAGTTACGATTTTCTAATAGAAGTCAGAGGTACTAAGGAAAACTTTGGGGTAAAACCACATCACAGCCAGTGTGCGTAGAGAAAACTAATTTATTTTTACTGTCAGTTAAGTCATTCAGGAATTTGCATTTTAGACCTGCAGTGTATACATGGGGGTTGAAATACGAGTCAGACCACAAAATGGAAGTGGACAATAAAAATACCTGCAGCGTGGTTTGGTGTGGTGGGGACTCTCCCCCGTATCATTCCTCAAACTCTTGAATTATTAATTCCTCTTTGAACCTCAGACCAGAGTTTATGTGTGTGTATTTCCATATATATGTTCGTATTATTCAAAATGAAGGGTTCGTCAAAAGTGATGATCGAATTGAGGGAATGCCATTAATTTATTGCTAAGTATTTTCGTCTTTTGGTAGGGGTGGCATTGTTATATTTGTCCTACCGGACATGGAATGCATGCCATGACAAAAACAATTACGAAAACTGAATATGAATTGAAGAACCTCTTACGTGTTCGAGCCTCTATTTGATTTAGACGCGTATATATGCATAGAGTATAGCAGAAGAGTGTGTCATATAATATTTTATTTGTGTCATCAACATGAACATCAGCCTAGGATTCCTATGTAAGATTAGGTCAGATTATGACACAATGTTTATTGGTAGTTTCGAAGTTACGACATGGCATGACAGACATTCAAACCAAAGGGTTTGGGCTTAAGATGGACGAAATGCTTGGTTGAGATACCAGAACGAATGACAAAAATATATAAAAAAAATCCTTCACAAAAAATGCTTCCAGGGTGCATGTGTATCGTAGAGGGCGTTTCATAACCGTTGACTCGAACCTATTGGCTTCTACTTTTTCATTGTTCGAAATCACGAAACCTGCTATTTTTGTGTGCAAATATAAAATGAAGTGTAATTTAATTCGTACCATTTATTATGAACTACACTGTAAAAGATATTTATCCCGCAAGTCCATTCTGGTTTAAATGCTTGGACGATTTAGATAATAGTATTTTTTATTTTTCCTGTTCAGACGGTAAGACAAGTACATTTCTCACCCAAACTAGCTTTCTTTACTACGTAATAAAATAAAAATTACTGAGGGAATGTCAAAACGAATTATTTTCGCCAGTTTGACTATCCTTGCAAAATAATCCGAAACATTCTCCATTGCAATTCACCGTTGACCACGCGGCTGTGGTCAAAAAAATTACGATCATTCATTCCTGTTTCTGATCTCCGCCAAGGTTTATTCTCCTTCCTTTAATCTCTACAAAGAAAACTGGACTGGAGTTCATTTGGGAAACAGCTCAACCAGAAATAATAAACAATGAACGATCTACAACATGTTATTATAGAGTGGACTCTTTAAGATGTACAGGGACGATGAACAGGGTGTATCCAAAAATACTTGTATTTGAATGGCGTAATTATTTATCATAACTCCTGAACTCTCCTGAATTACTTACAAATCCATGGGTTCCATTTCGTAGCCTCTTCTCTCCACATGACATAACACTGGATCAACTGCTCCGTCCTTTTTCTATGTCACCCCGTCCTTTCTCATGTTTACTTTTGACAAGGTCTAAAACTGAAACCCTGAACGACAAATTGGAAATACATTTGGATTTGACATATGCTGCGGAAAGAAAGGGAAATCTACAAGGTGTTTCATAAATGTGTGTCACAAAGACTTTGTGGTTATGTCATAACTACAAAAGATGGTGATGTTTGACAACACACACGCATTTTAAAAGTTATTTGTTATACGGACTACCGTGCAGAAAGAACGCACATAAATTGTTTGTCATGTCCCACTCCCATGATGTGATGTGACAGAGTGTGACAGTTTGGTTCAAAAGACAAGACGGAAAGGAAACCAGGAAAAGCGTCCAAGCCAAAAAGCATCCTGGAAGAGATTTTTACAAGAGCAAACGTGACTTTGCCTTAGTTATCTAGACTCTAGTTTCTTAGTGAGAAGAATAGAGAAATGGACTCTCACCTCCTGTTTTTCAATCAAAGACATTCTGGTTTGGCCAGGTGCATTCAAGCAGTCTTCATCCAGCACCAGCGGTGTAAAAATTTGACATGCAAATTGTACATTTTCTTGAAGAATAAATCGTTCGAGGTCCATGTATTATGGGACAGTACAAATGAGGTCATGGATTGCTTGCATTTCATACGGACTACCTAGATAAAGAAACCACAGATCCATGAACCATGAAAGTCAACCGAAAGATGAGAGACTGGAAAAGACAAAGGAAATATGGACAGAGAATGACGACTATATAGAATCAAATCAACATAATATTCAGCATGGAAAGGACGCACTACAAAGTCATCACAGCACATCACACAGTATAGATCGGCAATTTCGATGCATCCGATTTTTCTTATCCCGGTTTATTTCCCTGCGCTGATATCTGCCCCCATGAATTCATTAAGTACCCCTAGTAGTATTAATAACAAAAATCTTGATTAAATTATTTAATTCACTAACCGTAACACTACGCAGGCACCAAGTTTTTGAAAGGAGAAAGTTTTATAGAACTTGAATTTTAGAGTGCGGACTTGGGAACTGGTTACGGGACGGTGTGTATTTCAACTCCCGTATAGGATTTCTTTCAATACTCCGAAGAGGATCATGGAAATGTTCTCTCCTCACCTATTAATTATTCACATGACCAATAGCGCCGTAACGATTTTTGACTCTCGGGACAGAAGATATTACGTGAAACCCTGTACTTTGAAATACATGAATTGTCAAAACATATTTCATAGACTGACATCTACAAAATAGAAACTCAAAATGCATTGAATCAGATTTCTGACAAGGACATTTCTTTATTCAGAAATGTGTAACCAAAAAGGTATGAATAACAGAGAGAAAGTTGTCAAGAACAATATATAATGACTACAGTGAAATCTGAATAAGAAATATGTAGTCAATTTTATCTTTCAACATCTGCACTAGAATGTGAAATAGATTGCTTTAATTTGGCCGTGGCAGATGCAATACTGTCCACTGTATTGTCGTTCCCAATGACATTGAGATGAAATTGTTGTGAAAGTGACGTCTACATCTTCCTGACCAACAACTTTGACGGGATTCGATAATCTCAGTGCAGCTCCAGGAACCACCACATCCGGAATCTATGAAAATGTGATTCGCAAATAATTAATATCTTAAAATATGATCAAATTGACTAAATAAATAAACACCTTTTACTTACATTTCCGATGACAAGTTTTATGTTGTAATTCTTGTCATTTTCAATCCGAAATCCATTCAGAGATTCAATATTTGGGGACATTTGTGGTTCAAATGCTGCAGTCAACGTATTATTTCCCTCAGGAGGCAACGACACCGATATGTACATTCCAGGATTCACGAACCCAGACTCATTAAAAACGAGATGAGCAGTTGGATTTGCCCTAAGATTGTTCAAGTGAATAGTTTGACGTAATTCAATTGCCTTGATGCAGATACTATGACTGGATCGAAATCTGTTTGTAAAAACAAAGAAATTAAATCGCTATATTCCTTATCATATTCTCATAGATAATATTCTCCAATATCGCATGTATAGATCTGACTCTTACTGGAAAGTTTTTTCACAAGCGGTCCCGGTGTTATTGCCGTAAAGATACCGACAATGTTGTGCACTAGCATAATTTCCAAGGCCTGTTCCAGTTTCTTGTAGAACAAGCTTGTGAAGAAGTCCACCGTGTCGTTTTCTCGCAGTAAATGGGAGTGCCGGAAGGAGTGACCTGGTTCAAATAGAAACTTGTAATTAGTGTAATTAGTCAAACCTATAATTTATATATGAACTAATTTAATTTATTCCCTGACCTGACGGATGGTCCAGCATTCCAGTGCTTAAATATTGCGATTGACTCTGAGTCAGACAAAATCCCCTCATGTTTTCCACAAATAACCTCATTCGTAAAGTCTTGTGTACTCATCCTCGTAAATCTAATGAGATGAATCAAGTCCTTCAATATAATTCGCTTGTTTCTGACCGTACAATCCAAGATCTTCACTTGACATTTTCTTTCAGCCCATCTGCGCATGTACAAATATATTTTACTAAAACCAAATTCAACGATTAATTAATAGAATCAAATCCAAACAATTTCTACCTCATTAGTGCACGGAAGATGGCAATCTCATCTGCACACAAGTTGTCATTCTTCAAAATCGCTGTGAGTGTGTTTGGATCAATTTCTAAAAATCCGATATCTTGAAGCATGGTACTTCCATTCCTGGAATGGAATGAAAAATTATCGCGTTAGCATTGGACAATATACGGTAACCCAATGTACTTGTAATTTTGTACGATTCTATTACGATTACTTGTACAAAATAACATGGATCGAAATTAATGACATTACTTGAGAATGAAATCCATTGCCTTCTTCTGTAGGGATTCCTCCACATTGCCGAAATTGGCAGCAATTCGATGTATGTTTATTGCGTTTGAAACCTTGATGACAAAACCCAGCAACTCGGAGCAATAACTGGCTAAAGATTTTATCATGTACTTATGAGCCAATGACAGAACATCCTCCGCTTCCTTTTCACTTATAGAAAATTCTTCAGTATACAGAAACTATGAGTGTGATCAGTGATAGAAAATTAATATAAATTAGACAAATGACATTATAAAATTTTAATATCCACACCAGTACAGGTGCTTACTTCTTTTAAATTATTATGATGTCATGTATTCATTTAATTATTAAAATTCTTACCTTCAGAAACATTTGAAATGCTTTGGGAGTGACGTCTGGAATTTGAATGACGTTTTCCTTGTTCCAGCGTTCACCGAATTGAACTTCAAAAACAGGGGATGCGAGGATTAGAATGAACTTGTGAGCATGAATCGGTTCCCCCTCTTCCCCAACAAGAAAAGTCACATCACTGAATTCTCCTGAATACAAAACACGTAAATGTTTGTCTCGAATTGTTGGACAGGAATCTCGCCAGTCCGAATCTGAATTTATTGAGAATACAAAAGTGAAATTCCTGGTCAGATTAATAAAGGATTACCTATATAAATGAATATATACCTGAATCTCGTTTTGTTGAATCCATCATTTAAATTGATAAGTGCAAACGAGCTTATTCGTCCTTTTCCCTTGATTCGATCGACTGTCGGATCCAAAAATTAAATGAATCAAAACGATTTCTCTGGAAATTGAATTGAAGTCCGCGCCTCTTCACACCTTGTTAAAAGTGAACTGTAATTTAAGTGAGTAGCGATAAGTATTTGAGTAATAGTGAGCGCCACCTGTGTGTGGAAAATATGTATTATGATTATACGGCGTGGAG
>JAQIXO010001433.1:0-12455 GCA_034700305.1 Protaphorura armata | reverse complement strand
CGAGATGGTTCCTTCTTAAAACTTGTTCAGGAGGTCATTGATTCCATCACCAATATTTCAGCGAAATCCGACCGCGATCATTTTCTGTGCATTTACTCTTGTCTCGTCATTTTTGATCTGGCTATATAGACATCTGAATAAAATAAACTTGAATACATACTTGAGAAGAACTATCCCCGCTCATGTTCCATTCCCTGCATTGCCAAAAATACCTCCCAAAGTCCTAGCCTGGACAATCTAAATTGTCCAATACAAATTGTGGTACACCAGGGCGAATTTTGACAAATTCAAAAAGGAACTTTAGATTTTACCAAATTAATGTCAGATAAAATGGTGCTCTTGAAGCTTTTTGACCTTGTTTACTAGATGATTATATTCAATTTTAATCCACGCCACGCTTGAATGTTTAGTGCAGCAATATCTCGTACAAACAACACAGAAATTGTGTCGGTTTCATTACCAATTGCAGTCAACTCTCTATATGTTCCCTCTATCGGACACCTCCATATATCGACCTAAGCACCAGGTCCCTAGAATTGCCTCTACATAACCATTACACATAATGAAAGTTTCACTTTATTGAACTTTCCCTATATAGTACAAATTTTCGTGCGTTTTGCGAGCTCGATATATAGAGAGTTTTGGTGCTCTCGACTTCCACTTAATTCACTGGCGAGAAATCGTACGCAACAATTTATGACGTTTTCAAATGAGGGACTCTGTAAATAAATCATACTAGTTTATATAAAGTTGTACATACTGTGGCTGTTGCTTGAACGATTTACTTGTGAAATGTGAAGTGGAGTGTAGTGTTGAATCTGAATGGAAGAGATACACGAGATTAGGTATTCAGACTGCACTATGAAATTAATTATCACTTTCAGAATTTAAAATATTGGAGGTTAAAATGAAAACAATAAGGTTGTTTTTGTAGTCATCGATGCATACATATTCTGCGTAGACAAAATGAGAGTGACTAATTGATTGCGCGATAATATTAATTTATTCACTCATTTCCTAACAATCAAAAATTACAATTAGTTAATTTATACTTGTCAATTTGTTAAAGAATTTAATTATCATTAACCAGGTATTTCCGGATGACTGCTTCAGTTTCATCCACATTCCATCACTTACTTTGTGCAAGATCTTCACAGGAACAAGGACTCGAAGTGTTCTGAATTATGTATTCAATTAGTAGGGTTAATTTACATATTATTGATTAAAATAACATTCAAACAATAGACACACGAAATACAATCCACGTACCGTTCCTACATGTTCTGAGCATCCGAGAGTGGAGAAATGGTATGGAATGATTCCTGGAATGGTTTCTTTAGTTCCAACATATTTGTAATTGATAAGGAATGGGGTATATCCATTGTTCGTTCCAAAGGAGTCGTACTGTCCGTGTGCAGTACAATTTTTCGCTCCTCAAAGACCGCAAAGTAAATACATTACTGGCCAGGAATCCCCTTCCGCATGATATACATATTACACCCTTGCAGGAGTTGTTAGTCTCCTCCACATAGGAATCTTCCACATACATGTCTAGCATTCTTATCATTGGACGCCCTTAAAAACCATCAGTCATACTATATCCTTGAGTGAATGTATCTGGGTGTTCAGACATCTGACATTTATTTCATAGTTCATGTCTGATTATAACATGAAAAACCAATGACTATCATCATTTTATAATTAATCAGGTTGAAGTAGTGGTGAGGAAGAAACAGGTGTATTTTATTTTTAACAGAGAGATACAAAGAAGGTGGTTCGTTTGTATTGAGATTTTAGACGCCAAAATAAGATTCAAAGTTATTCCGTTTATAACAAGTCATGGACTATGCTCTTCAAAATGTAGACTGAAGAGAAGGGCTTATGAACCACCCTACGCATAATAAAATGAATGTGGTCTTTGTGAAAACCTGCATACTACATAGATAAACGCAAAAAAAAATGTTTTTAGTTATTGGTTGCTATGAAAAACGCCGCACATAGTTCAAGTACACGATTTCTAATGTCAACCACATCTCCATGTGTATTATTACACACTCGTTCTTTCAAAATTTCTAGAATTGAATCATCACAATTTCTAAAATTGTGATGATTGTAATTCTATCAAACACTTGATTTATATATGCTACACTGTCCTGACTCTTGAGCCGTAGTCGAAAACGAAATTCATAAACAACGTGCATAGTGTATTTTCATTTATACAGTCCCACAAAATACCCAATGGAAACCCATACATAATCACTACAGAATACGTTACATTTGAATAAATTATTTCTGTTTAGAAGAGTACCTTGTACCTGCTTAATGCAAAATCTCAAAAAATCTGCCCTGTCGATTATTATGTTTAACAAATAACTATCACATAATGCATAATACAATTTCCCTCTCCATGCCACAGAGTGTTTTCATTCCCATTCTGCTCCACACCGTTGCACTGGATAAAACCACAGAATGATTTTGAGAGAAAAGGAAATGGAAAGAAATCCTATGAACTTGAACTGGAAGGAATTTCATGGATTATGCAAATGAGGGAGATTAGAAAAAGAATAAAGAGATTATGGGAAGGTTCCACTCACGAGGGCTGGTTCAGGCCGGATAATGTTACATTAAAAATGTGCCAAGATCGTGGTTAATTGAATCCGGTACAGTACCACAGATTATCAAAAGTTCTCTGGATGGTTCTGTTAAATTCTGGAATGCTTGATTGGTATGTATGTCGATTTCACACTCCCTGGACCGTCTCTCCAGACTCTCCACGCACGGTAGAAACCAACGCAAGCATTCCAGAATTCAACCAAACTATCTAGCCATCTTTGGAACGGCTGAGGAACCATACCAAATTCAAAATCGCATTTTGGACATTTTGAAGTAAGTGTAAAAATTCCACGGAATTACAGACTCTAAGCATCCCTTGTGAGTTAAACCCTCCATGGAATTATATGTATGTATTAATTTGTGTCCCTTATTCTTATCAAAGTGCACATGCCCTTAAGTCATTTCCCTTCACTTCAATTACTGACTGAGAGTGCTGTGCCGTGTGTTTATTTCAATTCCAAGTCATGGAAGGTCAGCTAGGAATAAGAGAAGAAATCATCCTTCTTTTCCTTACTTCCTCTCACACTCAAGTGACTCCACGTCCAACCACCACTCACTCCCGCGCACTCATCCTCATTTCATTTTTCGGACTCCACAAAATACAAGAATCAGTTCATAAAATCATCAGTTGTTTTGTTTTTGTTTTAGTCAGTCCGTTGAGTGTATGAGATGAGTGGGTACATGATTCCCGAGGACTACAACTTCTACGAGAGAGCCGCAGTCGACCCAAGTGTACTCGAAAGATTTTTGGCTCTTAATGGAAATAATATAAAAGTCTTGCACTATGATGGAGATAAAATTTTACCGTTGAGGAAAATACTAAGAATGTGCGCTCAACACTTGGAATGTTTGTCATTGTGGCAGCTCTCGGCTTCAACCAGGGGTTCTGGGAATGGACTTTATGAAAACGATGAAGAGCCCAAATTAAGTTTTCCAAATCTTGAGAACATTTCATTTGTGTCTGGCGAAGATGCGAATCGTTTCATGCGTATGGGTATCAGCACGAAACATTATGATTATTTTGCAACTGCTGTTTTGTGCAACCCTGCCGAAGATTTTCTCATCGATATTTTGCAAGCATCCAAACTTCACTCCCTGAGTTGCAGGCTCTATGGCTCAAAAATTTTGGAAGCTTTGGCCCAAACAAATTCATATTCAAAACTGACCTCATTGTTTCTCAAATCGAGAGTGGATGTTCCACAGTTATTCTTTGATTTCCGCTGAGATGCGATTAAAGATTTTACATTTGGAAGGATTGTCTGTGGCGATATATTCATATGATTATGAATGGCTCTATGATGAGAGTGGCAATCGGATTCACTCTGACCCCAATGATCCAGAGTTAATGGAGTTTGCACCACTAGTAGGAATTCTTGAAATCTCAAGCAAATACCTGAAGTTGGACTTGTTTACAGAAAGGAGGGAGCATCCAGACATCCCGATTGATGTATTGTTGAATCATTTTCCTCGTATGCCGAATTTGATTACTTTTGTCGTTGGCAACGTTAATGCGGATAGGACGTATTTTCCATTTCGAATGTCAACTATCGCTGAGTTGTTTCAAAAACTGAGGGTAAGTGTAAGACACAAATAACCATAATTGATTTCAATCTACAATTCCTTAACAAAGAAAATTTTCTAAAAGAACTTTTATGCAGCGTCATTGACAGCAGTGGCCCACTGGCCCTGGCGTCGTAGAATAGCGGTATACGGTTGTGCGTTCCCTGCTACTGCCACCACTGCAGTTCATTTTTAGTGGGGTTTTAACGGAATTTCTAGGCTTAAAAATATTGGTTTCTGCACAATTACAATTAAAGATAATTTTTATTTAAGGAAAAATTTAAGTCTTGAAGCATCAGTTGGGCAAGAATTTTTGTTGACTCCTACAGGGCTAAGAGTCGAACCTACTATTTCTGGTAATTTCGCTTGATTGTCAGGATTTGTAGGGTTATGGGTCCTGTGAATCAAGTGCGCCTTCAGACATTAGAACAATTGCACATTGCATCATGTACTGAGTTCACGGAACAATGGATTTTTCCAAAAATTGTTGAATTCAAGTGCATTTGGTTGGTGTGTAGTGTGTCATTTATGTAGCAATAAAATTTGGTCCTATTACCGCCATGTTAAAACTTCTTGCTACGTACTTTCACTTTGCGAGGCTGGCAGTGTGGCATTTTTTAACAGGGTTAGCACTCTTTTCAGGCGATACGGTTCAATTAGGCGAAAACCGAGTGACTATGACTCGACTCAAGAGGGATGGTTACGACTAGTCCGAGTTTGATTCCGACAAACTATGGCTCAATACCTCAGTTGACATGTTCTGACGAACATACTTTATCAGTCAGTTCTCATTACTCAAAAATATTTTTTGTGAATTTTTGAAATTTTAGTTTGTCAGAATCGAACTCGGACACGTCATAGCCTTCCCTCTTCAGTTAATTGGTTCGAAAGTTATCAATCCCACTATCTGGACATTATTTCCTTCCTGTGAAAATTAAGGTCTCTTAATCACCCATTACTATTACAGAACCTTGAAAACATTCCATGTCAAGACACCTATAACTATGAAGAATACTACCCTAACATTGATGAGCTTGAAGCAGCCGTACAAGAAGGACGTGAAGATTTCCCAGCCAATTACCCCATGTCTCCAAACCCTTCCTTATTACTGAAAAATATAAGTGGTGTAGAAATCTCTCCAGATTTGGCTGAATTCTTTCCATTCATTACAAAATTACATTTAGACGGGCACATTGGAAGCCTAAATAAAATCCCATTCTGTCTTCCACATTTAAAACATTTCTACCACGCAGTTGATCTTGAGAATTACCAGGATGATAATGAAGTATTTTATTCGGCTCTTGAGTGGTTTCATGACTGGGATTTCACTGGCAGAGTATCAAAGGATTGGTGAATTTGAATTTGGGCATTTATATAAAGTTCAATTCGCAAGGACTAGACCCTCAATCTTTAATTTGAATCGTAAGTAATGCAATTATCATTTGCTATATTCCACTACACGAACGCAAGCAAATATTAATCGTCTCTTCGTCTCATAATTTGTTTCCTTGACTCTTTCAGTTCTGGAGACTTTAGATTTTAAGTTTTCATGTCATCAATTTATGAGTTTGTGTCAGTTGGATGGAGGAATTCTCCCTGCGATGGAAGTTCTGATCTCATGGGGTCTTTCCAGAATGATACATTTGAAGAACTTACGTTTTAAGTTTGAGGAAAAAGTGGACTCTGGGAACGTAAGTTGTTGAGTAAAATATATTTTGAATATTTTCTGAGATCTCGGCTGCGTTTATGTTATCCTCCCCTCTTGAGCGTGCTCGTTCTGTATGAGTTACTACCGCAAATTACCTATTAGTAACCGGTCGACGAAACCGAGTAGTAATCTGAGCTCGAGTAGAAACCCCGTCATTTTCCACCGTTCTCCGTATACATTTAATTAAAAAGTAGTGAAATTCTGAAATGTAAACTTGTTAAAATAAATAAAACCCGGATTTGTATTCTGGCTGTAATTAGCATCATTTTTCATTTCAGAGACTACAGGAGTCATTTCGTACGTTGCTCAACGCATTTGAAAATAGAAACAATTTGGAGACTCGTTCTCAAGGTTACGGGGATTATGGCTATGAATGGCCTGAGGATGAGGATAATCATGTTGAAGAAACTGCTGTGATTAATTAAGAGTACTAATTTAAATTCTGAATTAATTGAACTGAATTAAATTCTTTTGAGGGTCGTACACTCAATTTAGCGAATTAAAGCCTCCGTATTTAAACCGATTGGGCTGTCTATCATGAGTCACTTCCAGAAGTCTCATTGGCATTATATCGATAAATCGTACACTGGCTTGAGTAAAATTCACTTTACTATAAATGGAGAACCAAGGAAAGCTCTTTTACCTCTTACTTTCCCTATGCTGTGCATCAGGTAAATCAAATTAAATTTAATGATTTGACGTTACTTAATTTTGTATATCTATTGATCATATATTTTTTTAGCCTTCAGACAAATTTGCCTTGTACATGAGGAAGACTGCGGATATCGTTGCTTCGACCCATCCGTATCTGACTGTGTGGACGGACATCGAGTTTGTTATAAGGGTCAAATTCCATGTAATACTAGTTTTATTTGGAACAAGCACTGCTATGATCCAACCATTGAAACTTGTAGCCAAACAGGCATTTGTCCAATTGGCAAAAACGGATGTGGTCCTTTTGATTGTTATTCCCCAGATGAGGAGACTTGCTACAATACAATAGACAGAGGTATTGTATGCAAAAAGCATGAATCAATTTGTGGTAAGAAGTACTGCTATGACCCCACCAATGCCACCTGCCATCTCGTCGGTTATTACACAGTACTCTGTCAACACGGAGAACTAACTTGCGCAGGGAAATGTTATTCCCCAGATAGTGGAAAAAAATGTTTAAGCGATGGAGATATTTTATGTGAAAAATGGGAAGAATTATGTGGGTATAAATGTTATGATCCAAATACTCACACGTGTACGAATGATAGATTGATTTGTGAGTCTGGGACGACGTTACCTTGTGGAGACACTAGGTGTTACTCCACACACAATGAAACCTGTTTCACAGACAGACCTAACGACCTCCCACCCATCAAATGCCCGATTGACCATCTTCCTTGTGGCTACGACGAATGTTTTAACCCACAAACAGAAGTTTGTCTGAACTACAATAATCGTGTGGGTAAAGACATGGCTTGTCCGATTGGGTCAAAGACTTGTCATTATTCATGCTACGATCCACTTGAAAAGAAGTGCTTGGAAGATGCTGATCCTGAGCGTGGGATTTCAATTTTATGCAATATAGACGAAGAGCTTTGTGGGCATTATCAATGTTACAAACCAGGTCCGGGTGTCACGTGTAATGCCACTTTAGGTCTAGTTTGTGAGAATGGGGAAAAATTTTGCGACTGGATGTGTTACAACGCTGAGACCCATAAATGTACCTGAATTTTATTTTAAAATTAAGGTCTTACATGTATTTGATAAATAATGACGTAATATGTGTATTAAAACCATGTTCATAAGTACTATATTCTTCTAATTACTAAATTAAATTAAGAATGTGATGAGTGTAACTTGGGCATAGCAAATGACATGAAATCAATTGAATAAAATACAATACTGTGAACAAGTGTCATTTCTATGTTTTGTAAGTTTTGTTCATAGGATAGTTCTATGCTCGTCTCAAAATCTGACACAAAATAACATATTTAACTATATAGTTCTGATTGATTGGTCTGATTGGAAAGCCCGGTAGATTATAGATAAGGGACATGGCGCTTTAAAGTCCAAGATTTGGTATTAGGAGTCACAAGGTCACATTGAATTAATTCCAAGTTAACTTGGACCTTTTAATTTAAAAGTTAATTAGCTGAATTACAGCTTATTAAACGTAGGGCATTTATATTCTACATTTCCAACAGCTGAGATGCTGAGAATGGCTGGGAAATCATTCTAATTTCCAATTTAAACTAATTAGGTAGTGGTTACTTTTAGTTACTGTAGAAAATTTGTATGCCATGGTAATTCTTGGTAATTACAAAAAGAATTATGAGGAGGATTAAGTCAATTCACCTAATTAACTTTTTTGTATAAAGAATTAGGGTATTCAATTGGATTGACTATGTTTGTGAACAGAAGTGCGGTGATTTATTAACTTTGTACTCTTCAAAAAATTCTACATTGAACTGAATTAAATTCATTTCGGGTTCATTTTTTCAGTTCGACTAATTAATATTTCAGTATCTAAATCCGCCGGGCTGTCAGTCATTAGACACTCCAGATTTATTTTGACAGACGCAGTCACGCAATGCTATGAATTCAATTACTCAAAACTGTACCAGTATGTGGTGAGTGGTGACTCTGGGTGACTGTTATTCCCCAGCTTTGTACCTTTAGTTTAGACTTCACATTGCAATTTTCTCGTTATAAGTGTATTGTTTTAACGGAACTAGTAATACACCCGAGATATAGCTACTCAAGCTACTCAATACATGGCAAATGTTTGAATTGCCATATAGTGTGTATTGTGTATCTTTAGACCACTCCTTGGAATTGAGACTACGTTGACAAAATCTCCAAATTCATTGAACAGAAGCAATCAAGCAATTACACATTGTACACAAATGCCATTCACAATTAAGATTCTTGTTGAGGAACAAAACATATAGAAAAATAATGTACTACAATTAAAATGTTGTTGACAAAAACCGTCTGACGACAGGAAGGACTAAGAATTCTTAAATGCGATAAAACATTTGATCACTCAATTCAAATGTGAAGTGACAGCCTGCTTGAACGTGTAAGATTCAATGTATTGTATAAAATTACAAGTATATACAGTTACCGAGATATCTGCTTTTTACACCTTCCACTACAATTATTGTTAGTTCGTTCAATTCCCATTCCATCCAGTTTCATTAAGCATTAATATTTTGGTTAAATTCTTTATTTTTCATACTTCATCTCAATTCACCCCACAGCTCATTCCATGGCATCGCAATTTTTTTGCGAATGTGTTTTTGGCGGCAAAACTCAAACGCAGTCAAAAATAAATCCTCAGTCAAACAGACAAATATTATTTTTAATTTTTGTGTGAATAATAATCAGTGGCCACAACTGTCACTGTCCGATAACCAGTGAAAATGATGAGCAGTGATAGTGAGGAGGAAGATGACTGGAGAGTTGAGCCAGTTGTACCAACGGTAACGCTACAGGTGAATTTTAGAAAATTGTTAATAGTTTTTCTTATAATAAATTATAATTAACAACAGTATAATGAAATGAATGTTTTGTATTCTATGTCCTATATAATCTACTGATTTTGTGTATAGAATGACGTTCAGTTCCAGGGAGGAACAAATCCTCTCCTCATTCCAAGTGTTACTGACTCTGCAATAGCTCCGATAGCTCAGTTTATTTAATTAGTTCATGGTTCGTATTAATCGTCGCTATAAAAACAGTGTCACTTATTTTCGTGCCTACCGGGGCGTTAATCCGGAGGAATGTTTCATGAATCACTAAAAGTAAATTCACTAGTCAATGTCACAACTTATTTGTGTTCTGTATAAGCTATTTTCGATCACCAAAACTAACTGGCTTAGTATCCAGAAAATGACTAAGACCTCCGATGAGCCTATGTGAACTATCAAGCTTGGCGATAGAACACCCTGAAAGACTGCCGATCGACTCTTTGTCAAATTCAGTGTTTTAATTTAACAAAGTTAAATCAATTAATTTAATAAAGTCTAAATGTGTATAATTAATAACTTATTAGCTAAACAAAATACTTGTGATTTCTAACAAAGAAAACTTGTAACAGAAAAATGGCTACTGTCCTTTCACTGTCTAACATGAGAACACTCAGAGAGTCAAGAAGGGAATCAAAAAGGGAATGAATAATACAAACTAAAACTCGTCCTTATATTAACTTAAAAGTACGACTTATTTCTAACAGAAACGTATCCTTGTCGATCAGTTCCACCGTACATTCTATTTTTATAACTGCTCCTCCCTTGGTGTCTTTCTTGTCCAATCCAAATGAGGGAAATAATACGTGAGGGGAGGCTTGGGATAAAACTAATACCGGTACTTTTCACTTACAAATCGTCGGGGAGAAATACAGGCTACACACATACGAAATGCGCCAGCTCTGCCCTGGCGCTTATAAGCACTTATATATATATATATATATATATATACCAAAAACCGACAAAGCTTAAAATTATTTCTTATCTTATCTTACTTTCAAGTCGGCTAGTTAATTCGTTGAGTCACTATGTTTCGCTATGTTTCACTATATTTCGCTATGTTTCACAAATATGTGAAACTTCACAAAATAGCTTCACAAAATATGTGAAACTTCACAAAATAGCTTCACAAAAAATATGTGAAGCTTCACAAAATATGTGAAACTTCACAAATAGCTTCACAAACTAAAAAGTCGGGAATAAATCCCGACTTTTTCTATGGATGTGTGAAGCGCTTAAAATTACAGAATCAGGGAAAATCCCGACTACTATTACTTACAATTTTACTCAATATATCATAACGTAAAGCTAAATACTAATTATAAATTTGTATCCTGACAATCTTGAAAATTTCATTATTATGTCTCTCTTGGGGATGACCGATGTCCATACATTCTTGGGGCTTGATTGACAATTTCCTTACTTGCTTGTTTGCTCGCGGACACCAAGTGTACGTAAAATATGTTTTTTTTTCTCCATTTATTAAAAACTGCAATACAATGAGGTTCAAATTATATGATGAGACCTTATTGGGCCGTTGTTGCTCAAGAGTTCCATTATCTATAAATAAATCAAAACGGTACTCCTTGTGTACATGTCGGACCTATGTAAAAAGGCTGAGGAAGGGCCGGCACCCCAGCGTATTTCTCAAGGAGTGTTAGATAGACAACACCCATTCGGCTTGTATTTAATTATTAATTTATTTTCTTTTGCTCATTTGCTTGCTAGATTTTGGCCAAAATATTTGACTCTCTGCCTTTGCCGCACCTGTTTAAATGTCGTCGAGTTTGTCACCTTTGGAACAATATCCTAGTCCACAAAATCAACAAAAATGAAAATAATACACGTCTCCTTAAAATTGTGGATCTATTGGGAAGTACTCATGGTATGGAAGAAGACAAGAAAGTAAAAGTGATTGATATCAAAGAAATTCTAGTCACAATGGAGGCTGGACGTTTGGAACACTCGACATGTACCAACATTTATTACAATGATTCAATGGAATTCAATCCAAGTTTATTCGAGGAATTTTTGGCTCTCAATGGGAAAAATATTAAAGTCTTGCACTACGATGGAAATAAAATTTCAGAGGTGAAGAAAGTTTTGAACGTATGTGCTCAGAATGTGGAATATCTTTCATTGTGGCAACTATCTCCTATTGGTGGGTTTGTACTTTATGAACAAGATGAAGAGCCCAAATTATTTTTTCCAAAACTTGAGCACATTACATTCGTCTGGTGAAGATGGGAATCGTTACAAACGGTTGGATTCCATTAAGGAAATGATTACTTTTCACCCGACGAGGGGTAGGTCCAGCCCCTGTGGAGGTTTCCTCATTGACATCTTTTTTGCATCTCCCAAACTTCACTCTTTGAGTTGCAGGCTTTTTGGTTCTAGAATTTTGGAAGCCTTGAGCCAAACAAATTCATATTCAAAACTGACCTCATTGTGTCTGAAATCACGAGTGAGTATTCAACAATTACGTTCATTGATTTCGGCTAAGATGCAATTGAAGATTCTACAGTTGGAGGGATTGTGTGTGACGGTACATGTGTACTTTAATAATGACCCAGAACTGTCAGAACTAATGGAATTTGTACCTTTATTATTGGAATTCTTGATATCTCAAGCAAGTACTTTGGAATATCTTAAATTGGACTTGATTACTGAACGGACTATTGCTCCTCCTATTCGTCGAAATATCCCTACAAATGTGTTGTTGAATCAGTTTCCTTGTATGCCGAATTTGATCACTTTTGTCGTTGGTAGAGTTGATGGGACGAAGACTAATTTTCCATTTGAAATTTCAACTTTAGCAGAGTTGTTTCCAAAACTAAGGGTGGGTGAGACAGACAAACAGATACAACTTTCAAATATTAAATATAACCGATTGTGATTAATTAATGACGGATTGCATTTCTGGGACACAATTTTTTGAACGAGACAATACACTGCCATGCTTCGCAATTAGCACTCCGATCGGTTCTAATTTTAGGCGAACCGAACCGAAAACCGAACCGAACCGATAAATTTCGGTTCTCTCAGATAAA